>DF240233.1:0-75277 GCA_000507305.1 Breviolum minutum Mf 1.05b.01
ATTGACAAGCCAGCATCATACCGGTACTCATCCATTTTTTATTGACAAGCCAGCATAATGCCGGTACTCATCCATTTTTTATGACAAGCCAGCATTTTGCCGGTACTCATCCATTTTACATAGGTATGTATATACACATATTTACACATATTTATGTACATATATATACTTCCCAGAAGGAATGTTTACATATTTTTATGTGACATGTTGTCCTCTAGACGTGGTCATTCTCTTTTCCCTTGTTTTTTCTGAAGATGCGGGCTACATCGGGCAACGGTAAATACATGCATGAAGGTAAAAAGCAGTTCTTACCAGTGCGCATTAGAGCCTTACCAAAAATTGTTGTTTTGCTCAGGTGTGAATCCTCATGGGCCGAATGCGGCAAGGACGCTTCCGCCACCAAGGAAGACTTTAGGTGCACTTCGGTCTGATTGGGCAGTGGCGCAGGATTCCTGCAAACAAGCAAGGGGTGAAAGGTGGCATTGTTGAGCTGGCAAATGCAGGATACCTTTTACCATATTTTGCCTTGATCTTGATGACATCACTACCATCAAGGGAGAAGCTTTATGTGACACCGTGGCAGTCAGGCGTGCATTTGACTGCCAAAGACGAGGAGCTCTTTAGTCAAACCTCCGCGCGGCCCAGGGTCCTCAGAAGGAGATGTGGCAGAATGTCTGGTGTGGCGGTTGAAAAAGGCTCCACAAGAACAGCGTCAAATTAATTAATTATCGAACACCAAACTTTATATTTAGCATTTTATTTCACAATTTTGTAGCTGTTAGGGCAATGAGTCCTGGAAGTTAGAGGAATCCTGCGGATCAGCAAAGGTACGCAAGAATGCCCAGTGAAATGCCTACACCTAGGACCAGGTGTCTGGCAGACTTCTGACTTCTAACATTTGGAATTTCGCATGAAACCACTTGGGTTTGCAAGCTCAAAGCTCTGACATCATAAATAATCGAAGGTGGAAATGCATCAAAATTGAGCCATGACCGGTAGGGCACTGCGGGAATCATGAGCATTGCATGCATAGAAATCTGAGGTTTTTGCGACGCTTTGACAATCTGAAGAGGGACCGAGGCACAGTGGTCCGAGCTTGAAATGTCGCAACTTAGTTAGGCTATTGGGAGTACCTTTGCAACCCCAAAGGTGTTTCATGTTGTTTCAGCCAACCATTTGACCCTTAGTATCCCTTTAAAAGGATTTAGGATCTATGCCTTGGTGTTTGACACACTTTCCGGAGGCTTGCAAAAGGCCTTGCGCAAGAATGGTGCATGGGAGCGGCTAAAGAATGGCATGCGCAACCAGGAGACGCAGCCAGTGGAGCCGCAGTACTCAGATGAGTTTTTGGTAGGTATGCTCTGCCCATTGCATGAATTTATGACATATTTTGTATGATTTGGTGAGATTTTTTTTGGGGGTAGGAATGATAAGGAAATTAAAGTAATCACTGATTCAGCATCAACAGGGGTTTGCCATCAGGGCACGTGAGAGAGAAGACAGACTCTCGACAGGATGCCTTTGATCCATCGCAAGTTCGCTTTGAGCAGCAATGGTCCAACACTCGGAGAATGTCCAGCTCCACTCTGGGGCTCATGGCGCTTGGTTCACACTTTTTGACCCAAGCACCTTTCCAGGTCAAAGCTCCAGGTCCAACAAGATCATAAAGATCCTGTGAGCCTCAAGTTGGAAAAGTTGGAGGAAACCTTCAGGACTGTTACGTCAAACGGTCCAGCCATTGATAACACATGGTGACAGCTTCAAGGACGCTGTTTGAAGTTTGAAACTGTTTGACTTAGAGCCCAAACAGTGCTATTTTCTTCATGTGTTGTTTCTTACATTGCACTTGTTTTAATCAATTCCCCCACATACGAACCGTCCAATTTGTCAAAAGAATGTCACAAGATGTGAATCCTTATTGACAAAGTCTTGGGACTATTCTGCCGTATGTGCACATGATGCAATTCGCATGCAACTCGCCAGGATTCCAGAGGTGCAGCTTCTGATGGAGAAAGATTGTCCCTCAAAATTATCACCTGATATGCCTGATATCACCTGAATTCCCTCGAGATTCTTATTGCCATAGCATGTTGTGAATGTTTTGTGAATGCTTAAGAAGTCCCTAAGTGTCGAGCTTCTAGCAAGTGGGTGCCAAATCTCCTAGCATCCCTGGAAGGTGTTGCCAATGACATCAATCGCCTCACTTGCTCAGCCCAATTCTCCAGGCCGAGGAGATCGAAGAACTACGGCGAAAGGACTAACGGGACGAAATGACGCTTGCATGATTTTGCATCCCATGCTGCCATGCCATCAAAGCTTTCAGAAGACTATTCCCATCTCAAGTCTCACGATCTACCTAGTATTCTCAACACTCTCAATCTCATATTGTGGCTTTGTACATTTTTTACGCGGAATTCTGGAGCTTGGCAAGTAGGAATAAGAGCAGAGCAGCTATACTTGTACAGCAGCAACAGTTGCAGCATGTGACAAGAGGATCCTGAGTTTGGCGGTTGGCCAGACAGGCCACGGGCAGGAAGTGTAAAACTTCTGGGTACAAGGACATTTTGCTTGTCACTTGTCTCTGGGTGGACATGCGGCAAATGGAGGAATCAAGCACCTCCAAATGCGGACATTCTTCACACAGAATATTAGATATATATACACTATACATACACTTTTGATCGGCAATCTTCGTTGAAAAGTGATCTTCTACTTTGCCGAATTTTAGCGATAAATTCTTTATTGCAAGACGAAATACTTGTGTCTTCTTATGTGCATATTATATCATATTACATCATAGACCTATCTATATCTAGTATAGCCTGGACTGTTCATTGCATACCGAAGGCTTTCGCAAAAGCAACGCTTTTCATGGACCTTTTCCTTAAGTGATACTTTTTATTGTAGTACTTATGTGTGCTGGCAAATCTCTATGTTTCTATAATCCCAAGTCACGAACTGCCCTGACACCATTCACAGCATTTACCATCATTTACCTGCATACGTACCAAACAATTGTATGATAGAAGATGTGGCCACCATGGCCCCAGCAAAATCACAACCTGTTGCATGCTGTGCACTTTCCATGGCAGGTTTGCAAGCACTCCTGGGTCGACCCTATTGCCAGGACTGGGTCCATAAGAGAGCGCAACACTGCATAGCGTTCTTGTCAAGCAAGCAGACCTACAGCCATTGCAGAAAGTCAAAGCTGGGATATCCCAGTTGAGTCTTCAAAACTTTTCTTTAGAAGTCTCATGGGCTGTGGGTTGCTGAATGCAGTATCAGTTTGCCTGATTTATCAGGAAAGAGGTGGGGACCCTACCCCCTGAAAAAAATCATCAGGTTTAGGTTGGGTGGCCTCGGGGAAGGCTCAAAGTGAGTTGCACTGCGACAATGCTGCCTGTTTCGCCTTTACTGCTCCATCGAACTTACCCTGCAGTCCCTCTTCAGCATCCATGAGCCAACAGCTCCCGGTAGTGTCTTTTTTGGAAGGACAACTTGACGCTCCCGGAGGCGCCTTTGATTTGTAACAGCTGTAAATTAGCATTTGGAATTCAAAACGTATTTCAAAAGTTCAAGATGCATGCAACTTGTTGATTCAGACGCCAAAGTAATGACATTCAACAAGACTTTCATTCCTGGAATTCCATTGTATTTGATCTCGAAGTCCTGCTTTCTCTTGGAAAGCATATTTTGGCAATATTTTGGCCACAAACAGGCGCGATTTTATGCGCCCTGACTGCAACACACCTTTTGTATCAGTTTTTATCATCATCAGACTCTCAGTATCAGTATCTATCAGTGTTGAATGTGGCGAGCCCATTAAATGATAGGTGCCGCACACCGTACAACTGCCCGCTGGAATGCAACTTGGCAGCTGGTGGTTTCAGGACTCCAAGGTAAGAAAATCAAGAGTTTTCCTTTGATGATTCCAAAGTGCATGTCACTTGCAATACATGCCGTGTCTCCAAAATCAAAGTTGGATAAACTGATACAATATCTTCTTGATAGTGACATGACGATGCTCTGTGTGTGTGAACTAGCGCCATCTTCAGGCCGACACCACAATTGAACTTCCTTCACTGGCTGGTGTCTCAGACTTTGGCAAGCGTGGGAAGGACCTGGAGCACAACAAACAATGTGGTTGATTGATGTTGATAGTAGGTAGTGTACCGTGCATCAAAGAAGGATGAGACGATTTATTGCATAAGCTTCAACGCATGTTCTTTGATGTTTCCTCTGTTTCTCCCTTTCAGTGTTAGTTATAGCGTATTAGTGCCTGCCGACCCTGGTCCATTAGCTCTGGAAGGCTGCGACAAGCTCAAGCGCGCAAATGTATTCCTAGCATGTTTCTTGGAGTCCCTGCGGGATGCACTTTGCAAAGGTTTGTCATCGAACAATACTTCATTAGTCGTTTGCTGTAGATTATGGGGGAATCTGCTCAATTGCTTGTTTCGATGGCAGGGCTGCAACCGCGCAGGCATGTGTGGCGGAGGGAAATGTAGAGAGAGAGGGAGAGAGAGGACCACCGCATGCTCTATCATGCTCATGCCCTGCCTCACATGCAAAGAATATTTCTAAGCTGCAGTGAGTCTTAATACTGCCGCACCATTTCTACACAGGGCATTAGGGCAATGCTTGAATTTTGGGCGTTCATGTTCGTCCTAGACCCTACAATCCCCACCAAATCCTGTCTCAGGCATCATTTGGAGTTGACAGAAATGAGCTTTGAAAAATGTCCACCTCAACTGTGAAGCCTTCATTGCTCCACGGCTTGTCAAGGGATGAGCATCACAATGCCATGGCTTCGTGTTTCTTAATGCTTTTTGGTGTCATTCACGCTCTTTGCCTAAGGAACTCCCCAAAGAGAATGGCGAATGCCTAAAAAATGCCGAAGAATGGTAGAGTTGGAAATGCTTTGGGGTTCTCGTCTCTTTTTCATCATCTCTTTCTGCAAACAGGACAACTCAGGACAAAGCCTTCTTGTAGCTTTTGTAAACACAGGCGTAACAGAACAAATGTACTTGGACATGGCATTCCACCACCAATCTCTGCTAAAAGCAGAGCTTTGCTATGGTTTCAGCTGCGTCCTTTCTTCTAGCAACTCTAGCACCTGGCGACCGGAGGGCTTGAATCATGAAAATTAACTCAAGCCTGCCCAAAGTGATTGGTCGCACGAGGAATCATTGCCGCATTTCCATACAAAGCCAACAAAAAACTGCCAGCAGATTCAGAAAGCACATGCGCGCTGATTGACATTTGGCCCTGCGACCCGACTATGATATAGACCTGTTCTGTAGAACTTCATGGCAGTCCTGTTCATGGCAGTGCCAGTCTTTTTTTCTGATTTTTTGATATTTTGGGTGTCCTTGTATATTACCTTATATATTATGTCATTCTATGTTTTCTTTCTTTGTTTAGAGATTATCAAATATACTGTATACTTTCATCTATATCTAATAATATAGTTACATCATCGGCTTTGAGAGGTTCACCAGCTCATAGACTGTCCTGCCAGCTCAAGTGTTCTTTAGCTTCCTATGTTCAGTGCAATTGGTAGTCAATACTTTTGGTCAGCATATGAGACGTGGAAGTGCTTGGGGGGTGTTTCACCGAAGTGCCCGGAGTGGTGCGCCATAGTGTGACCTTCCCCAGGGTAGGCAAGGCTAGCCATCCGGAGTTCAAATCGAGTAAAAAAATCGCAGCCCTTGCTGCTGGTGTGTGTGCGCCAAGCATTTGGAGCCAATTTGAAGGTGAAGCTATGTGAAGCTCTTTTAGCATCTTTTAGCATTTCGAGGTTATGGCTAATAGGGCATCTCTGTGAGACGGCAAAGAGCAAAGCCCGAGGGAGCGAGAGAGAGAGAGAGACTTAATATGATGTGTTTGAGAGATTGCTTCTCCCTCAAGACAGATTTGCTGGAGCCTTTGGCTGCAAGTAATCTCACAGCAAGGAATGATTTCTTCGGGTTAAATCTTTGCAACTTTGCCATTTCACAGATGATCGTAAGATCATGCAAAATGCAAATGTTCAGACGATGCCCATGTACAGTAGTTCAGATTTCAAGTTGAAACCATGCTGATTGTATCCTTGACTATCCTTGTACTTTGGACTTCATGACAGCTTGATTAGACATGGTTGGAGCACCTTTGAGGTGGTCTGTTGCTGTCCAACGGATTGAACGCCATGGCGGTTTGGGCGAATGGTCGGCAGCGCATCACGTGCTGCTCTAGCAGAAGCACCCCTAAGACGGTTGAACCTGCAGTTGTCCAAACATGCGAGAGCTGCAGAATGGCTGGAAGCTATCCATTTGTTCAGCAGGTGAAGATGGCATGCAGCGGGGTTGTGAAGCACCATACTGTAAAGCACTCTACAGGTTGTAGAGTAGGATGGACAGTATTGATCTGGATTCAATCCGATCCTCTTCGATGTTTTCATTTACATTCAGACCGCAGGTAGAGGCTCTTGCAATAAAACCACTTTGAAAAGATACTCCACGTGCAGGATGAGGCATAGTGAAGCCTAAGGCCAAACATATTTTTTGCGAGACATTTCCTTTTTTGTTTGCATCGTGTACACCAAGGATGCATCATCTACCCGTCACACACATCAGCAAGCTTACGTATGGTCATGTGTGGGCATGCTTCTACCATCTTCTCAGCTCCCTCAGCTTCGTTGGTTGTTTGCCCCACTTGTGCAGGTCAACATCTGGGCTGCGGACAGACGCTGTGACTTTTGGAGCAGCCGCTTGGCGCACGAATTATATGTGTATATGTGTTTTTCAAATGTCATAGAATACATACCATCCTATGATACATCTTTAATAGTTGTATAGTGCGATTTTGTATGTCTCCATTGTTGAGAAAATGCTCTTGAACATTTTGTGTGTGAATGTGTCTTTTCACGGTGGGTGTTTGAACAGTCCTCACTATGGTAGACCCTAGGAGCCCTAGGTCATCAAGGCAGCCGGCAAGGCCTTGCAATGGCAGCAAACTCTGATTTGGCTGAAGCTTGGTTCAGAAATGATCGAATCGTCAGTCCCCAAAAAATGCAACCAATCACTGTGACTGCATGTCACTCCAATGATAGGCATTGAAGATATATCGATTCTTCAGTCTCCCGCTGGATTGGCTGAACTTGCAGTCTCAGTTCTTGTATTTGATGCCTTCTGATGCATTGGATGTGTGATTCTGCCTCACTGCTGAAGACTAGTCCAAGCACTTCAGGATGCAGGTGGGGACATGTGGTCTTGCCAGCAACACCATTCTCCTCAACTCTGCACTGAGCTACCTATCGGATGCTACAAAGTGGAAATCAGCAGAAGCTGCTTGTCCTACAAAAAAGGGGACTAAAAAGGGGACTTGAATCAACAGTTCTGCACCTGATCAAAAAGACCAGAGCACTCCACACCATCCACTCTAACATTACAAGGGTTTAGCTTCAACTGTAGCTACCCCAATGAAACATCTTTGTTTACTTGCACGGTTGGGTATTTTTTGACTCCTAACAAGCTGGCTTGAGGAACTGTATTACCAAAGTTTGAAGACTTTGTCGTTTCAGTGTGACGTGGTCACGGGAAACAACATGATCAGCGCATGCGTCTGGACTGCACCAAGATAATGACTTTCACGTGAAATGTGTGCTTGATATGATGCTACATATGATGCCAAGCCAAGGTCACATTGGGTTTGGATGGTTTGGTCTCAAAAAAGGTGCTGCATCCGTTGTACATGCACTACCCTTCGTTTGAGGCCAACGGGGTGGCCAGTGGCGAACCTGCCTACAGAGGGCCGGGGAGATGAAGCAAAACGCCCTCAAGATTGACACGGTGACGCAAAATGCTGCTTGCCCAATCAAGAGATTTTCCTTTTTGTGTCCTTTCAATACAGTCCTCCCGACACATTTTTGTATCGTCGTTCTTCCCATTTTTTTTGTTGCCAATACATTGAACCTAGATTTGTTGTGTCCCGAAGTTCCTTGCATCATCTAACCTTTGCGGTGCCCCCAGGTAATTACTGATACTAGTACCTTAAGGTATGGTATGTTGCACAGAAAGATCTTCCTTGAGCTATGCCGCAATGCCTGACAGGTGGTTCTAGCTGCCTTCGCTGGCAGTCACTGGATCTTAGCCATGGATTGGTTGAGACGTCACCGAGATGGCGGTCTGCAACCAACCCCCGTCACCTTTGGAACTGCTATCTCTGTGTATCACGATTGTCAGGACGCTTGGTTTTGCAACCACTAGATTTGAGTCATGCGATCGCAAGAAAGACAGTGAGAATGCAGGTGAGAACGGGGATGTAGCTGGATTGGGTTGTGAACGGAAAATTTGCTTTTGCTGGATCGCTTGCTTGCTAGCTTGCCTGCTTCATCCAAGAGATTTGCCATGCTGTCTTGAGCCTAGACATTGTGTGAAGCTGCTGTGTTTGCGTGGGTTCACTTTGAAGCAAGTTAGTGAAGACGCTGAGCCAAGGGCACGCTGCACAAAGGGTATTGGGAAAGCTCTCTGCAGCTTGCAGAACAGGTGCAGCATGGTGCATCAGCAAACATCGGCAAATGGGTTCATGGTTCAATGGAGTGAAAAGGTACTGAATTACGTATGAATACGTTCAATATTGTTCAATGGTGGATGGATGGACAACTTCACTGCAATTTGCGATGAAAAAAAGAAAACTAGGCAGTCACCGTCGAAGTCAGGGGAAGAGAAATGGGGGCGTGAGTCGAGAGTTCAAAAACCCCATGCAACCCTGAAGCTCTATAACACCGCGGACCTACAAACCAATAAAACCGGTACCCGGTTGGCTCTGGGATCCGGATAGCCATGGGCCTTGTTTGCTGTTTGACTCAGTGCACCGATTCATTTTGTATGCCATGACATCGAGATTTGATTAGATTTTGATTTTTGGTGAGCAGAGGTTTGCGCATGTGCACAGAAATAGTTTCGGCATGGAAGCCCAAGTTTAGTTTGACGTGATGACACAGATACAGAAAATTGCAACAATCACAGACCGTAAAGTCTCACAGGTTTCATTGAAGATTTTATGCAAATGATTCCGGGAGAGCACTTGTGGCAATCTTGAGTGATTGAACTTGTTCGAAGATGATGATAATGATAGTTCAATACAGTGTGTGAGCGTAATTAAGTTAAGTTGATTTCCTAGTTTTACACATTGTAAAAAGTAGCCGGTTTGTAGTTTGTGTATATTCGTTTTCCTTTCCATATTTTCCCTCTCACTGGGCCGCAACATTGAACCATTGAGCGGTGTCTTTGTGCATTCCAGGTGAGGAAATCTGCCCTGGAACTCGGCGTAGTGTTGTGCAATGCAGCAATGGCATCCTGCGAAAGAGGCTGCAGGCATTTTGGGCTGGGAAGCCAATAGAAGCTATACAGCCTAAAAGGACCACTTCTGTATATTTCTTGATGGCAAACAATATGCAAATTGTTTGCAAACCGGAACCCGCATGAGTGAATCAAGCACAGATGATGCATTGATATGACTCGACAGATCAAACCAACTTGGGAATGAGAATCAGGTTCCCCACGATCTCCTTACTATCTGTAATCATGCCGGAATAGATGCAAACATTTTCAGAGGAAGAGGCAAGGCTATGGTCACACCCGAATGGCTTTTTGCAGGTTTGATCACTTGTGCCATGTTTGGAGTCTTTTGCCAACGCAGCAGGATGTTACATTGATAGCTTGACGCGATTTACATGCTATTTAATGTGAAGTATGAAGTGAATTGCCTTGCATCCCCTGACGCTACCTCTGTAACAACATAGTAGGTGGCTTTGGTCTGCGACTCTTTTGACATCGTTGAGCCACTTTGCAAAATAGTGTTGTAAACTCGATGCAGCATTGATGGGACTACACCAAGGCTTTCCGGTGTCAGAATTGAGCCTCAAGCTCACTGATCATGGTCCAACTAATTGTCCTTCTGATGATTGAACACGTTCACACCAGCAGCCTCTTTGCGAAAGCACTGTATGACATTAGTCTCATAGAAGCAAGTCAAGGATAGTGTGAGTCGGGTCACCGTATAGCTGAAATGGGTTTCAAACAAAAGCATCCTGCCCAGGCCAATTGGATTGCCAACATAACATGGTCAGCCTGGCAGCCCTTAGCAGCGCTTGTGATGAAGCCGCCGAAGTCTCATGTTGGCAGAGATCTTTTGTGGTTTTGGACAGGGCAACCTGGCTGCTTTGCGCCGCGACGGGAAAAATACTGTATTTTAGGTAAAGATTATTTGAAAGAGAGGGGAAATTCTAATTACCAACTGCTCGAGGAGAGCCCCCTCATAGGGCCCAAGGGTATGGGATGTACCGATGTACCAGTGTAAAGTCATGGCAATTCCTCGAAAGCCCGCCAGAGCCTTTCAAGGTACCTCAGTGGCTTGTCCCTGAGATTTCTTCGAGGATGCTGTGGATGAATTGATTTCAATGCTGCTGCAGTGGATGTCTCTTCATTGAACTCACTCCTAACTCCAAAACTCTTTTTACATATTTTTACATTTACTGAGAGGAAGGGGTCATCAAGGATGAATTGTTGGTCAGTTCAACCGCTACTTATTGGCTGTCAGAGGATGCGTTCTGCGGCAACTGCATGTTTCAACACCGCAATGAGTGCTTCAGGACTTGGCTTTCCATGGTGTGTCTGTGTGCACTGCTTTTTGTGGCAGGGCAGAGAAAAAAGGCCTATGCATCATGAGGTACCTGTGGCATCTAGTAGCAGTTCCAACATTGTGCCATCTTTACGAGTTGAGGCGATTCAGGGCCCTTTGCCCTTGCTGTCCTTGTTAAAGATAGCTGCGAATGGAAACCACACAACTATACTCTCCCTCAAGCACAATTCAGCTCCAGGAAAGGTACGACAGTGGTTCCGGTCGTTCCATTTAGTGGAGGCCTTGGCATCTTGGCATGCATCCAAGGCTCTGATTAGGTGGCGCGACAAAGCCGTTCCTGTATTATTTTCATTTGTATTGTCGAATGAGATAAAGATAACGAGTCCTATATATATATATACCTAGACCATCCCCTGCGGCACTTTATGGAAATACCATCTGCTGACCATGCTGCGGCGTAATTTTGAAATTGCGTCCTTTTTCATGTTGACCAACGGCAAAAAGTTGGAACGTGTTTTGAAGGCAAATAAAGACCAAGAAGTTGCAATTTAAACTACCAACCATCACCAAAAGGTTCTTTTTAATAGATTGATGGGTTGGTACCAGCTTGGCTCAACAATGGATCCATGGTTGCCTACCCGTCCGGCCAGCAGAGGTGCAACCCTCCCCTAGCCCTGCTTTGCTCGGGTGGTCACTGCCCGCTGGGGTGGGTCACTGTGTTTTTTTTGAAGCACTTGGGCTCAATTTAGATTTTTGCCCAGCTATGGCATCTCCTGCTAGTAAATGTTTGGATGACATCCTGAAGCTTGAAGGTGGGGGTTTCCATACTTCCCAGTTGATTTTTTATGATTTTTTTCTTTTCACTAGTCTTGGCCTCTTCCACCATCAATCCCGAGCTCACCCCAACAGGTTTGGATCAAATGCCGGAGAAATTCTGGCATGAAGCCCAAGTCGTTTTGTGGCCCAGTACTGATGGTGAAACCAAAGAAACTTTCATGCATTTGAACCCAACCTGTTTTGGTGATTTTTTTTCCGGCTCGTGCGGCTAAGTCAAGAGGTAGGACTAGGCCCTAGGCTATCAACAAAAGACTCAGGACATCAAAGACCTTCCTTTGGACAAGGTTGAAGAGTTGGTCAAAAATCACCAGCAACGTGGGCACGTCTATCAGCTAGCGGAATTTTTACGTGAGTGGCAAAAGGAAAGTGCCTAGGTTGAAGAAACATATTTGAATGTGTTATGGCCCTTCTTATAGTGAGTGTATCATGGTTTTTTCTTCTATAAATCCAGTTTCAAGTTTGCTATGCATCTGCAGGTGAAACCGAGGCTGATGCTCGCCCGGAACCATCAGCTTCCAGACCTGAGGGTGGGAAGTGAAGTTGGGCATCCAATCCGATGTTAGCTGCGTAGATTTTGTTACGCTTGGCACTTCAGTTGAAATCAGGGCAGTTGAAAAAGATACTGCTGGATTCATTGGGTTTTCCATTCCCTACCCAAGACCTATCTATTGATCTTCTCTACTAGAAGCCCCTCGCAGGTGATGAGCGAAGCCACACTTTTCTTAGATAGAGGTACGCAAAAGGGATGGAAATCATATTTTTTGTGGGTATCCTTTTTGACTTCCACAATTTGGACAGGTTGAACTTTGGGGCCTACATTGTTTGGAGGCAGGGTTGGGATGGCTGCAAAAAAACAAAATAACATAAAACAATTCCACCATACAGTAACTCATTTCTCCAATGGCCTAAGTCAAAAAAATCTGGGGAGACAAATTTCAACAATGGTGGAACCCCCTGCCAGGCAACTACCGGAGTTGGAGAGGTGCGGCCTGACCCTTCCAGGTCTGTGGTTGGATGCACTTGGATGATCTGAGTTGAACTATGTAGCATTAAATACTCAGGAAGCTATGAAACTTCCACAGACCATCCAATAAAAGTGAGCTTCGTCATTGGGAGGTCTCACCTACCAATAGCTTTCCTTGCAGGGATTTGGCTCCACATTCTAAGACTTAGGGTTGGCCGATCTAGCTAGCTGCAATGGGGTCTTGGTCTTTGGATCCCAATAGTGATGGTTCACCTGATGATTTGTCAGGGCTTGCACGGGCTTGGGATAAATGTGAACAGCTTCGTCACTACATTCTCCAACGCAAATCTTTGTTGACTTGGAAGAGTGCCAACGCGGCTGGTAGGATCAGCTTTGACAGTTTGCAAATGAATATCAAGCTAATGGAAATTGTGGTTGAGTTTTGGTGCCCACGAGTTCCCACGCCAAAGACCATGGTTCTTGACAATCTAAAGTGGCAGGTGGGGTTAGGGTTTTTTGTCCCAAAAAAACAAGGGAAAATAGAGTTTTCAAAAATTAGGAGTCGATAATAACTTGTAACTCATGAATTTTGTCCCTACCAGGTGAGGGCATTCCGTGGCCAATTGGGCCTACCTACACGTCCTAGTTTGGTTCATTGCGAAGCAGTTGCCATCAAAGCGTTTATGTCACTGATCGTTCGGAGACATGACGGGTCTCTCAAGAGGGTTTCTGGGGTTGCACTAATGAATGCCCAAACCGTTTTAAAAAGTCTTTTTCAATAAGCCACATCCAACCTCACATCATCTCATCCCAATCTCAGGAGTTTTGTTTGAGGATGCTCTTCGACCAGGTCGGCCGCCACTGGGCACCCAAACTACGATCCAAGAGATGCTTGGAAGCTCCTGCGGAGGTTCCTGATGAGAGCGCAGTGGTCGCGGCCGAGGGTGATGATCCCCCAACTCCCCCTGATCAAGTAGAAGATGATGAGATTGATGGGACTATCACCCCTCCACCCCGGACTATGAATGATGAATATCTAGCTTGGACTCTTGGGGGCAGCCTACGCAAAACTGCATCGCTGGGATCTCCATGGACACAAGGAGGTAGCCCGGAGGAAGTTGCAGAATTAAGTGATGGTGAGATCGATAAAAAACTTCAAATGATTGAGAATCTAATCTGCACAAAGTTTTGCATTTGTTTTCTTCAAAAAAATCACCAAAATAAAATGCTTTTAATGTATTGTTTTGGACTCTGGACTTCACAAATTTTCACAACCTCGTGAACGAATGAGGAGCAAACTTTCTGATCGCCGCATTGCAGTGGCTGGTATGCATGTCATGCAGAGTTGGGAAGGCCATGCATTTAGGGGTCGAACAAGTCATAACGGTTCCAAGCCATCCCTTCCCCCAGCTTTCGTAGTAGTGAATGATTTTTTATGGTTTACTCGTGATGGGTGTATTTCATTCTTTTTGCTCTTCCCCCAAAGGTGGTTGTGCGACCGATAACATGGAGACCATGCCCATGCCTGTTGGTGACACGATGCTCACAAATCTTGCAGGGTACCTGGCCGAGGGTCTTTTGGAGGATATTCCTTCGCCATCACCCGATTGCCCACAAGATAAGGGGCTGAATGATGAAGAACTTCCAAATGATACCAAGTCTGAGATTGAACCTCCGAATGAAGAAGATCCACTAGAAGATCCTATTCCACCAACCCAGATATCACCCGAAACACCTGAATCAGCTACACTTGGTGATGGGTTGCAAGTAAGCCCTATGACTGCTCAAATGATGGAGGAGAAACAGGTGGGGATAATCAAATTACAACTGATTGAGCCTTTGGTTTGTATCAATAGTTAAAGTTTGTAGGGTAATAAATGTAATAATCTATCAAACCCCTCATAGCTTCCACTTCATAAGGGGGTTCCCCTGCAGGTGGGTGGTCCGAAGCGGCTTGATCAGCTCGACGCTCGGCAGTCTGCGCGACGAGGGTTGAAGAGGCCAGCTGCTGCTGAATCATCCTCTCCTTTCTCCATAAAGGGGAAATCACCAAAGCGTCAGTGTAAACCAAAAGCCAAGGCCAAATCCAAAACAGCACGCAAGTGCAAGCCGGCTGCGAAAGCCAAAGCTAAGGCGAAGGCTCACAAGCCAACCGCCAAGGCCAAAGCGACAACGAAGCCAAAGGCTACTAAGCCAAAGGCTACTAAGCCAAAGGCTGCTAAGCCAAAGGCTGCTAAGCCCAAGGCAGCTCCAAAGCGGAAAGCAGCGGTCAAGGCTACTTTTGCACGCCGGCTGAAAGCAGCTAAGGATCCTATGGCATCTTTCTGGCAGAGTTTGAGGGATGCATTTGAAGCAACTGTGGAACCGAAGGTTCGTCATCCGAGCTGTCTGGAGGAATGGGGGGGGTTGATTTTCGCTGCGGCTTGTTTGTATTTAGCTAGCTGGCCATCTTGAAGTTGAGTCCCCAATTATTTTAACACATAATCATACTTGTTTTGTTGCCATGAAGCTCGCAGGACCCATTTTGGAAGTTTTGCCAAAAGCATTGGGATGAAGAGCTTCCCGGGGGTGAGTTGTCACAATATCCCGCCACGGCCCTCACACTTGCTGCGATCTTCTTGGATCAAGTTCCCCTGGCAAAAAGAACCTTGAATTAAAAATGTTTCACTTGTTATTTCTGTTTTCAAATTTCTGATTCCAATTTCACTAATGGGGGTGGTTTGAAGTAGGATTATTGTTTGTTCTTACAAAACCCTCTCGCTAGCTCAGGAAAGATCAATGCCTGTGATCTTGCCTGAGCCTTCTTTGGGCGACGATAGTGGAGTGGTGATGGTGCTGGGTGGATAGGATAATCGCAACATCAAATACCAGCTTGCAGGTATTAGGCATGGAATTGCCTATTGGGGAAGCAAGTTGGAAAAAATGTTTAATGCGTTTGTTTCCCACCTTTGGCCATTTTGATATATATGTTTTGCCGCAGGGAAACCCTTGTGTGCTGCCCATTGGCTTATGATAGCCCCAAATCAGAACAGGAGAAAGCGAGAAAAGTTATGCGGTAGTACCCAACGTGATGCCTATCTAGCTTTTAGAGGTTCCAACCTGGTACCACACACGGCCAATGCCAGGTACTTCCAGGCCTTCTTGATGCCACCTCCCAAATTTCTCAAAGCCTTTGCCAAGTGGGATGAACCAATTGGAGAATCTGACATGTTTTGCAGGGAGCTGCTCGCTTGGCTGGGGGGTGGTGCTAGTTCTTTTGAGTGGATTCACCTCAGCACATTTTCCAACTTTACTTCGATGTCATGATGGCATCTTTTAACTTAGCTTCAAGTCCAAGTGTGGGGACTTCCTCTGTGTTTCCAGCCCTGGGGGCCGTGGCATCATGAAGCAATGTCAACTGGAGATCGCACTAAGACGGCTTGTGGCACTAAATGCCCCAAAAGAATCTAAGCTATTGAATGGATTTCCTTTGAACAGTTGAGTTGACATCAAAGTCATGATCCAACACCTCGAGTTGCCAAATCCAAGGCCTTTGTGCTCCTCGTCTTGGCATCCTCATGGCTCACTTTGCCATTGCCTGACCAAGAGGTGCAGGTGCTGGAACTGTTTGCAGGAGAGGCCCGAGTAGCACGATTAGCTAAGTCAATTGGATTAGGAGTGGCTGCCCATGATATTCTATTTGATGAAGAAGCTAAGCGTGATGGAAGTAAGCGGTCAGCAATGGATATCAACGCAAGTGCTGGTTTTGTGTTCCTTGACCTCTGTTTGTTTCTTCTTCTACACCGCCCAGGAGTAATTAAGATTTTTGGGAATACATTGTGGGTAATTTGGGCCATTCCAAGGAAACTTCTTTGATTTAATTCCTGTTCATAGCCTGCAAGGTTGATTTTGTCTAGCATTTTGAATTGCTGCTGGGACGACCTTGTGGCTATGGTGGGGTTGCTATGCTCGACTTGGGTGGCCCTGAACTCTGGCACAAGCCAAAGGGATGTTCTTATGCCAATGGGGCACCCATTATATCCCAGTGTTCAAAGTGCTAACCAAATGACATCCAGGTGGGGATCGAATAAATAAAGTTTTGTTTGGGGAATGGATCTAATAGAAATGGATGAAGTTTGAACATCTTGTGTTTTCAGCCCATCCCTACCCTGCAAGATATGCACTGGTGGCTTTATTCGTCATTGCAGTTGGTGGCGTCCCTATCCTTGAGAACCCGCACTCAAGCCTCATCATGCAGCATGAGAGAATGGTTTGGCTAGTTAAAACATTGAGGAAAAGAAATATCCTAGAGCCTAAGCAGCATTTGTTAAGGCTTGATTGTGATTGGATGTGACGGTAAAATGAAAACAACTTACTTGGTTTCCCGGGTTTCCTCCGACCGGCTAAGATGTATCGTACGGCATTTTGGATGCTCCACTACGGCCACGAGAATGACAAGCGGACTAAGCTGTGGGCACCCAGCTACAACGTGTGCCTCTTCAACCGGGGGCCTATGACACGCCTTGAGAAATCTAAAAAACCCAAGGGGCGAGCTACAGCTGTGAAATATATCGATGGTGCTGGAAAAGTACGATATAAAGGTACTCCTCAACTCAAACTGTCGCAGCCCCTTCAGTTGCACGTGGTGTTGTTTTTCAAAGTTGATGAATCCTATTCAAGTTTGCGCTGATTTGAACAAATAAAGAAACACTTTCAACTTCCGCTGTCCAGCCATGCCCAAACACGCTGAGGATTTATCCGCCAGCCTTCTGTGGTAAACTTCTCAGATGCCGGAAGGCCTTGCTGAAGACAAAGCCACAGCTTCCAAAGGTGAGTGGAAGGGTTAAAAGGATTATAAATGGTTAATCCCACCAGAGCCATTTACAATCACCACTAATGAATTTCAGTGCCCTTCTAATCTTCCAATGTTCGATACCCTGAAGGTGAAAACCACCACCCCGCTGAAGGAGGTCTTGCTTTCCTTACCTGATGGTGATCTGTGGGAGGATGCCAAAGTGCTTGAATGTTTGGACTATGTTTTGAAATCAAAACTATTGAAAGTTCCAGAGGAATACAAAGATGTGTTCCCCAGGCTGTTTGTTTTTGGAAGGGGTTGATCATGTGAAGGTCTGCCCTGTTGCCAATTAGACCCAATTCATAATCCTGATCCGACAAGTGCCTAAGAAAAGTGTTGCATTGCCAAATTGTTGCTGATCCAGTGATATTTCAAGAAAAAAACCAAAAAAAACAAAAAAAAACAAACGCAAAACTACGGCGTAAAACTGCGTAATTGCGGCGTAAATTCCCGCAATTGCGGCGTAAAGTTCCGTAATGTGTTTTTTTTTCACTTTTGTTGGGTTGTTTGATGCCAAATGTAATTAATGCGCCAGAGATTTTGGCTCCATAATGAGTTGTGAAACCCTTCTTCGGGGGTGCAACATTCTTAG
The DNA here is from genome assembly GCA_000507305.1 of Breviolum minutum Mf 1.05b.01. Taxonomy (NCBI): domain Eukaryota; class Dinophyceae; order Suessiales; family Symbiodiniaceae; genus Breviolum; species Breviolum minutum. The sequence continues at coordinate 17,848 of DF240233.1, forward strand.
ACAAAAGACTATGAGCCTTGAAAGCGATCCGCTCTATCAGAAGCTGCTTGATGAGAAGAAAAAACTTCAGGTAACTTGATGGGGTTACAGTAAGCCTTCCTCCTGCTTTCTGTGTTGTTTGCTTTTGAAAAAAACGAATACATTATAGTATAGTATAAAGAAATAAAGGCTCATAAATATATATATATATATATTTATTATATATATATATAAGTTATATATATATTATAGTCTCTATTCCATTTAGCCCAAATAGGAATTCATCTTTTTCCTCCTAGCGCAATAACACCCAGGCAGTTCGCCTTCAGCGTGGTAAGGGCATTGGGAGAAATCGTCCTGAAGAAGGCAATGGTGGCAGTGGTGGTATGGTTTCTGGCATACTTGGGGATGTCAAACCACCGGAAGAGGTTCTGGAACCAAAACCAAAAGATGGTGCATCTGATGTTTTGGAACAAAAACCAACAGATCGTGAACCTGTGGTTGTGGAACGAAAATCAAAAGATGGTGTGGATTCAGAATCAAACGACGGTGGATTAGCACAGCCTAGCGATGATGCAACAGCACCGACAGCAGAAACCGCCAAGGTTTCAGTACTTCATTTGCACTTAACAGAAACCAAACAAAAAAACTTTAAATGATGTTCAGAAAATTGCCATACTAATTTGTTGAATAGGTCATTCAATAGGTTTGCTCTCCCACACCAAGGAAGCCAAGGAAGTGGTGGAGGTGTTATCCCAGCCCAACCTTGGTGACACGCTTGCGGATAGCCCAGAACAGGTCCAGAAGTTACTACCTGACAACCAGTTGGGTTTGACACCTTCCCCCACTCCAGCGACTGGTGATGGTTTAGGTACGAAGCATTACAGCCCTTCAAAGGTGGAAAAACCCCCCATTACATTGAGTGATGCGGCTGCCCAAGCTCGTCTTCGGCGTGTTTGTACCCCCAATTCCAAGGGTGAATACAAAGTGCCTGAACAAGTCATCAAAGAATTTGAAGATAGAAACGCCCGTATGAACCTCATGAAGGAGTTTGAGAAGTTGGGCTTTGACTCGGACAGTGGCTGTCCAAAGTTTCCAAATTTCACCCCAGAGTGGTTTAATGAAATCATACATGTGGGGCTGAAGTAAGATCCAATGAAACAGTTTATGAAAAATAAGTGGGCCGTTTAAAAGTCTTTTTCGTTCAACCTCACCTTTAGGGCATAGCTGCTTTCAGTTGTTTTCAAAGGATTGGTTTGTTTGGGTTAATGATTGGGTTTGGATGGTTGTTTTGACATTGTTTGTGTGACATTCTCCCACTACGATATGACACGTATGTATGTTTATCTGTTTAGCTGTTCATTTTGCACCTGACCATTCTCACACAACAGGGAAGCTGGGTGCCCTTCAGGACAAATTCATTGCCAAAGTCAAACGGATTTATGAGCGCATTGACGAATTTACCTGTGAGTCCAACTTTGAGTACATGTCAGAACAGGACATGATAGATGCTAAGTGGTCTGAGAATCTTCACCTTTGTTTTAGTATGTTTTTAATTCCCACTTGCAAAAATCCTGGCTTGATTTGGAGTGTGCTTCTTTTGATGTCAGATTTAGAGTGCCCAAAAGTCAGCCCTCTTCCCGTACCAGCCCGGCGGCCTCGTGTTGCCAAGGAAAAAAATCAAGGGTGCCAAGAAGCATTGCGAAGGCCGTCCTGGGTTCACGAGGTCGGATGTGGGTTGCGTTGTTGGGCAAATTCATGACCCCACTGAAAATTTGACCCATTACCTGAACCTACATTCATCTGAACGGACAGGAAATCTGAGTATGGCGAAGGAACTCTGTATTGGGTCGTGGTCTCCCACAAGGGACAGCGAAAGCTACTGGTCCAAAACAAGAAAACAAAATGATCACTCTCCAATCAATTCTTTGGATGTTACTGGTTTATATATATAGTTATAGATTTGAGTTTATCTACAGCCACTAAAACCTACATTAGCCAGTATCCTCTAAGGAGAACTCATCGGAACACGTTCCAGAAGTCCGTTGAGGAGGATGCAGAGGACAATGATGTGCCAGAAATTGGTGGCAAGGTGGGTTGTCTGGATGGTGAGTGTACCATCCAAGCAGCAATGCAAAATCTAGAGCAACCTGTTGAAGATCGCCACTTGCCATGCTAAAATTTTCATTGTTGTCAACAATAGTCATTGTACTAACTCATGGATCCATAATGAAGATTTAAATCACAAAATAATACAATAGACATATTATATATATAATATAGAACCTATACTGTAGATCTGTTTTACAGTTTGGATATTTTTGGATGATGAAGGTGAAAGGACTACACTTCACATCAAATCAATAGTATAGGAGACAACCATTCTACAAAACATTGGGGGTACTTGATTGGCCCAGGTGAAACTCCGACCCCAGCGGATGTTGATGGCGACACTGATGACGAGGAGGAGGGTGATGATGGGCACCAAAAGATTTTGAAACAGGTGAATTTCCCACCAGAAATTGAACGTGGTGACGTCAATCCATCTGGGCTTGTAACCAAAGTTAGCAAGGCAATCCAGAAGCGTTTGACACGGTTAGATGTTCACAAAGACAAGCTTGAGTCAGTGGAGAACAAGACCGAGATTCAATCAAAGTTTCTTTATCTAAACTGTTTTGGATTTTGGTTTCTTTTTGAAGGTTCCTTTCAACCCCTTATCTCTAGCATTTGTTTTCCTGGGGGTTGCAAGGAGGTATGACATGAAATCGACCAAAGGTGTTTGTTTCAACAGCCTAGGCTTTTGGATAAGGTGAAGGATTTGCACAAGTCCCTAAGCGCTGATGATGAGAAAATGACTGATGAGTACAGTAAGGGCCTGGTTGATGGCTTCACCAAACAGCTCCTTGCCTGTAATTTTCCAAGCCCACCTGCTTGGGTCCCTGGCTTTTCATTCCGAGGTCCCAGAAAGGTTTGCGGGCTCTCTTTGAAAATGCTCGCAAGCGGTGCTTGCCTGAATTGCTGGCGTTGGGCGGGGCTGGTGCTAAAAACCCATCTCAAAGGGGCCAAGGGGATGAAATCACCAAACACTATTTCTTGAATGTATTCACATATCGTGGGATTTGGTGGCCCTGTTAAGTTTTGTTTTTTCGTTTCAAAAAGGGCTGCAACTACTTTAATTCATTTTAGTAGTCATAATAAGCTTCCTTCAACATTCAAACGATTTCCATTATAGACAAAACATGTAGTCTTGGGGAACTCTTGAATCTTTTTCGGACTCTACAGATCCTACAGCTTCATTAAGGTGCATTGAGGCAGTCTGCTTGGATTCCCGTGTCTCGCTGGGAACCCAAGACCTCTCTGCAAGACTGGTTTGGGGTGAGACCACTTCAAAATTCCAAAAAGATTTAAGTATGAGAAGGGGTTTACTTTCGTTTTTACATCCTTCACCATTGCGAATAGTAGGGTTTCAAATGGATGGTCTCATCTACATCCTGACATAGTTGTGGTTTGTCCAACGGATTCAAGCAGCTCCGGTCTGAGGCTTGTCACGAAGGAGCTGAAGACGAAGCCGAAAGCTGCCCCGCCAAAGGCCACACCTGGTGAGAAGGCTAAGGCTAAGTCTGCACCAAAGGCAGCAGCTGTGAAAACCGCACCGGCTCCCACAAAACGAAAGGGGGGTGATGCTCCCGAGGGCACTCCATCTACGAAGAAGGGTAAGAAGTAGGGCTTAATAGTTGCGATCAATGATGTCCAACATCAGCACTTGATGAGCAAAAAACAATAGAGTTTGTTTTTTTTGGTCGAGTCGAATTTTAGAATTCCCTACTTACCCTTTTCCTGGAGATTTGTGCATTTTATAGATCCTGTGGCTTTAGATCCGCGTGTGCCTGGGAGGGGCCCATTGGCATGTTACATGCGGAGTGGCGATGGACCAAAAAATACATGCCAGCATTGCCAGCCATCAAAATGATTTGTTTTTTTTCAAACAGTAGTGAGTTTGAAAAACAAACATGAAGACCCGAAGTTTGATGTTCCAATCCCTTCATCCTTTCCTGGTGTACCTGATCTATCATTTCGCATCTCTCCTGATCTCAGCCACCCGGGTTGCCAGGTGAGGACCCGACAACGCTTCTCATGCAACAAGCTGCGGAGGGCCTGGGCGAAGGGGTATCTCGGATCCTGAGTAAAAGTATTTTCTTTTCAATCCTCTAACTGATGATCACTATTTTTTGGCCCCCTATACCTTATACTTTTTAATGGTGGTGTTACTCAAAATCAACCCATGAGGCTACAGCCCACCAAACTGGGAAGCTACTTCGTGCTGCAACTGGTAATTCACGTGACAATGCTAATGATGAACGTGATCTTACTGCTCGATTCTTTAGGTGGGGTTTGTCCATGCCAGTAAAGATTGAGGATGTGGTACATCGTTCGGGCAATCACTGCGTTACAAGTCACTGGGTTCGTCCATCCTCTTGGGTGAGGGAGTTGATGCGACTTTATCCAGGGAGTCTAACTGGGGGCCTCACTGATATCAATGACATTGATTTACAATTCAGAACATTCTGGCGGCTTTATCAACAGTTTCATGGTGATCACCAAATATTTTCCTCACCTTTACAGCATCATTTGGGGAGAGTGATTCCAATCGCATTATTTGGAGATGAGGGCCGCGGTCCAAAGCGCGGTCAGTTCTTGGTTTGGAGTATGGAATCTGTTTTGGGGCTGGATGACATGTCCCAAAAATTTCAATGCAAGTGTTGCGAGAGTTTGTCAAGTTTTCCAGCTGTGGATGTGCTGGCCCGGGACAACCCTCGTAACTTGAATGGGCGAGTCTCCCCTGAAGAGTTTGAAAGGGCAAAGCGACAATCAACAAACAATAAGAACCATTCATTTCTCACTCGCCATGTGCTGTTTGGGTTGCCGCACTGGATGTACAAGGGCAACGCTGGGATTGAACAAAAACACATCGAGCTTATGGTGGAGGATATGAACATGCTATTTTCGACAGGGGTGGAAGTCAATGGAATCCGATGGTATGCATGCACTATTGGTTGCAAAGGTGATTTCAAACATCATGCATCTACAGGGTGTTTGAATCGAAGTTACCATACAATTGGCCGAACCTATGGAAATCTCATGTGCAGTTTTTGCATGGCAGGTGCCCCAGGGTACCCCTACGAAGCAATCGAACATGAACCGTTATGGTCTCGGACCCTGTTCTCCAGCAGACCATGGGATACCCGACCAGGTCTCATGATGCTCTGCTACGACGAGTCGAAACCTGAGCACGCTCTAAAATTGGATGCCTTCCACTTGTGGAAGGTTGGGCTGGGTAGAGATTTGGTTGGATCAGCAATTATCATCATGTGCAGAATTGGTTGTTTCGACGGACCCAATGACCCCAAAGATTTGGATTCAAGACTATCCAGATCCCATGGATCATTTCGTTTGTGGTGCCTAGCTTCGCACAAATCTCCGGGACTGCAATCATTTTCCAAATCTTTCTTTTCCATGAAGAGCTATGCTGACAGCCCTTGGTCAAATTCCAAGGGAAGTGACACCATGTTGTTATCCCGTTGGCTTCACTGGTTGGTATGTTTGCAGCTCAACAATTTAGGTGAAAATCTGAAGCAACATGAGTGGATGCTGCGTCTTTTACAAAAAACTTTGGAGGAATCTTTTCAAGTAATGCAAATTGGAAGCACACACGGAATGTGGCTCACCCGTGCTTGTGCCAAACACCTTTATGGGAGGATGTTCGTCTTACTTAGATGCTACCGATCCCTGGCAGCTGAGGCATTGGCAAAGAACTTCAATGCATGGGGGTTGAAACCCAAGATGCATGCACTGCATCACCTTGCCTATGACTTGAGAATACAGTTGAAAAAAAACAATTTATTTATCATTAATCCTTGGGTGTGGAACAATGAACAAAATGAAGACACCATTGGAAGAGTATCTCGCCTCGCCAGAAAAGTTTCGGTCAGAACTATAACTACCAGAGTTTTATCCCGATATTTTTTAAAGAAGCGGGCGTTGATGAAGCGCAAGTTCACCAAACAAGCCAAGCGATGAAAAAAACAGTGCTTGGAAGGACTGGTGGGCTTGTGGTAGTTGTTTAATTCTTTTCTGCTACCTGACTTTTGAAACCAACCCTTCTGGGTGCCCGACATTGCCCGACACTTTTTACCATTCCATTGCATTGGCAGGCTGGGACCCGAAACTGTTTTTCAAGAAGCTTTTGGTTTCTATCATCTCTCCCTATCCTCTTGTTCTCCCAGTGGGGCAGCCAACAGTGAATTGCCATGTTTCCCAAAGAAATCATTTAACATCTTCGAAGAAACAGTTGAAAATGTTGCACTATTGGATCATGGGTTTGTGGTAACATATATTTTGAGCCTCCATGGTACACAAAACAATCGGAATCTTTGTTTATCAAAATGATGATTGCGGCATTTTTGGGTAGCAACGGCTGTTTTTTTTTAATGTGGCCATTTCCAGTGTCAGTGGCAAAAAGTTTTGCCACAATTGATTACGGCACTTTTTTTGTACGTTACGAAGTTCTAGGTATATAGGGACAAATTCCGGGAAAAATATGTACAGCAGAGCATATTGCAAATCTACAATATTCTCGTATGTTCTCATGTTCTCAATCAATGTACGGTCATGAAAGTGATGGGACGCAACACGCACACACACACACACACACACCAAGATGCATCACCTAGAAAAATACTCACGACCACGGATATTTGATGCTGCGGCTATTCATGTTGGGCCTCCTGATAGTCATAGTCATAGTGTATGAGAACGACAACTACTGTATGTACATGTTTGTTTTTGAATTTCTTCATGGAGCATCACAAATATGAGGAGAGTCGGAGTTTCCGTGTGCCTGTGCTTGTGACGCAAGCGGTATAGTTGTCACCAGGCCACTGTAACACACATCTGCTAAGGTCGTAGCACGTTTATCACCGAGTTCTACCACGGTGACCTGCCTCCTCACTGCAGCTGGCGGCGATGCAGAAGACGTTGCACTGGGCTTGGTAACAGGTCTTCTCAAGAAGGCGGGCGTGCAGAGAGACTGCAGCTGGATTATCCTGGATTCTTTCTCATCATGATGGTGATGATGTCATCAAATGCTGGAACCATTTGTTTAGCCAAGTTGAGGTTCGTCCTGACATGTTCCACCTCAACGCCTTGCTGGGCTCCTTGGGCCGCCGTGCTGCATGGCGCCGTGCCATGCATGCAGTGCGGGCAGCGACAGCCTTTGATGCAGTGAGTGCTCGGGCCACCTGGGCTGCTTTGCCTCGAGAAGAATGGCGGCAAGCAGTCGGCTCCACGGAGCCGGGCATTGAAATACTTGTTTGGCATTGTTGCCGCTTGCTCACATTGATAGGGACTTTATGGCAGATTTTCGGATATATTGATGACTTATGATGATGATTTGAATGATTTCTGTATATTTTTCGTGGTGGAATTTGTGAAATCTTTCAAATCTTTCACACCAATTTGTTTGCAGCTTTGCTGTTGACCCACATTCGAGAGCCTATATAATTATTATAATTATTTTAAGATAGATGTATAACATCGACTAGATCGTAGAGTCACTAGATAATACTTTGATCATGGCCGAGCCCGCAGCATCCCGAGTCTTGGAGGAGTACTTTGGACTCTGTCAGGGCTCAGTTGCCTCATACAACACTCTCATTGATTGACACTCAGCTGAAGTTTGGAGCTGGGTGCTGGGTCCTTACTTTAAGATACTTTATGGACTGGAATGCGGGATAACGCGGGAATGCACAACTCAACTAATGAAAGCAGAAATTACTACAAACGACCAATTTACGCTGCAAGTGCTGTGGGTCCTTTTGGTAATTTTTCAGACTCGCCGCACTCGCCTTGTCCGAGGCTGTGTTGATGCCTGGGCTGTCGCGTTTCAGCTTCTCTCTCTGTTGCTTCGCCACGCATTGGTACCAGATACAGTAAGTCACAACGCCGTCCTGCAGAGCTGTGGCTCAGACGCAGCTAAACGGTGGAAATCAACGAATCAATGGTGGAAATTAGGAAACTACAGGTAGTTGGGTTCCTCTGAATAATGCGTATAATTTTAGATACTGTATATACTTGAGACTTGTATTGGTACCTCTTGGGACTATCGTAGGAAATGCATAGGAAACGCAGGAACATTTGCAATATGCCACATGCGTCGAAACCAACAAACAACCCTATAACCTATAACCCTACAACTTTACCAGTGCAAGCAGGTGGTCAAGATTAAATTGTTCGCATCAAGTTAAATCTGTGACAAGCAAGGTAATGTTGTGCCATTCAAAGTTCTTCAATGACTGAGGTGACTCAGATCAATGGTGCATCGCTATCTATCTTTTACACCATGCTATGCATGAGAAGGCAAGGTGAAGGTAAACATTGAGGGATCAGGGTGTTTGTAAATAGTGGGGATGATGGAAGATTATTCTTGCCTGGGCATGTTTTGCTATGAATGAATGCACTTGAACCGCAGGCACAGTGTTCAGAAAGCTACTAAGAGACTAAATCTTCAATATCTCATTTATATTAAACTTATAATAATCTATCATTTATGTTTCATGTTTCCTTCAGACATGGCAACCCTGCTCAAAGCAGAAGCACCACCAGGCTCAAGAGTTGAATTGGGGATGCGGTACTGCATATTTGTATACGAGCATATTTGATCATGTTTGTATACGAGCTCTTTGACTCCCGGGTTTCAGGACGTGATCACTTACACCTCTATATTTTCATCGCTTTCATCCTCTTTTGGCAGATGGAAGCACATCTTGGCATTGCTCAGTCCCTGGGACTAGCGAAGTAGGGAGGCTTGACACCACTCATCAGATCAAGCAATTCTGCAGCTAGTTGAATGACAAACGTTGCTTTATACCTTTGCCAGTATGGAGCATGTTGGAATGTTTGAGTATGTTTGAGTTGTTTCCTCTCGTTTTGAGCACTGCACGACTCATGTGAATGTGACCATGTACTCAAAGGATTCATGTCGTTATTGTCTAGACATGTCCCAGCTTTATACATATTGTGGGAACGATCTTGGCCTGTTTGCTTCTCATGCAGCGAGTGTAAATCCATGATTTTTGGCCCTTGCCGTCCAGATCAGGCGACATGCGTTTGAATGGGCTCCAAGCTTCAAAGTTGACTTGCTTGGCCGCCATGGACAGTTTTGGCCCCTTTCATGCAAGAGAGAAATTATATGAAATTATGCTGAGTGTATTCAAAGTATTTTGGTCGTGGTGCTCAGGCCTAACTCATCTATGTTTATGTGTAATTTATGTATACTTTAATGTCTTTAAATGAGTTTGTGTATGTATTTTCAAATAGATTTTATCTATATAATTTTATGCCGACATGGTGTATTTTCAATAAAATGCTGCAAAGCATTCTGGACCTATGGTGGAAAATGCACTGGCAGCTGGGTCGCATGCAAAACCTTGTGAATTGGTAAACCTGCAGGGGAAGATCCATTGTCATCTGCGAATCAGAAAGTTGAACTGTCCTGCAGGTCAAGGGCTATGGAGTGGAGATCGTAGCAGAGACTTCTCGACACCAGCCGCAAATCAGTTCGTTTCTCGAAGGAGGGAGGTTTTGCTTCTCACTGATTCTTGTAGCACATGGTCTGAAATTGAAATGCATGCATGACTGACAGGGAGGCTACGCTGAAACTTGGGACATTTTAGGATCATTATTTGCACTACTAGCATATGATATTGGGTTTGTTTAGCCTTTGGCTCAAATTTGCAAGAGCAACCGCTGACGTCCAAGTGTTCGTTCAGAAATCGCCTCCTCACTGCCGAGGCGGGGTTCAAGATATTTGAGGATTCCGAGGTCCATGTCGTTCCCAAGTGTTCACTGTCTTCACGAAACATGTTATCTTGACTCGCCATCCTTGACACACATCACGTATCCCATAATCCGTACAAGTAATACTGTTTCATATCATTATTGCTGCAAACTCACTTCATATATGTTTGTGCTCTTAGGCGTCCCATTCCAATGGCGATGGCAAATGGAACCAGAGCGTTCTTTGGATGTGGCTATTGTACAGAGGCTGGGCTCGCTGGTGTTTTTTCCAACAACGACAATGCCGCAATCGAAGGCAATAATACAGTCTGAGAAGCTTGCGATTTTGCTGCTTCTTCGGGTTCTACTGGATCCGTAGGTTTCAATGTAAAAAGCACTGACTGCTGTATGATCGTGTGAGAGATAGGAGCCTTAGGGTTTCCAAGTTGCTGGCACTGTCACTTCGAAAAAGCCAATGGTTTTGTACATGTTTTTTTTGCACAGACTGCTTTGGTCAAACCAATTCGGAGACTGAGCACAACTGGGCCAAGTTGAGCCTAAAGGTCTGTTGCTACAGTGGCTGAATCTTGTTCTTGTTTGATGTAACGGCATGGTTAGTCTCCAAGCCCTTTTTGGGTTCACAATTTACACATGGAGTTCGCTAGGTCTTTGCCACAAGGGAGCAGTCACTTGGATCAAAAATACTCTCCAAATCTGCCAAACATTTATTGACAAACATACGCTTCTTGCATTTTGCTCAGGTGTTGCTGAAATTCAAAGTCTCTATTTCAGACATAGTCTTTAGATTTGTTAAAGCGCGGTAGTTCTTGTGCTATGTGTTGTGTGTACTTGATTGCATGTTCAAACTTATAACTGCAATAATTCTGGTGTTTGCTTGTTTGAGTAAGAGTTTGAGATATTTCTCAAGATCATGAGTTTCATAGTCCAAATGATTCTATACATGTGTTGCAGTCTAAGGCTAGAGGTACACATCCGGATGTTTCATCCAGGCCGAGCAGGGACAGATGCTTGCAAACTTGATGTGAACTTGCAGCTGGCCAGGTCAGCCATATCGAAGCATTCCTGCCCCCTTGCCACACCGAGAGCATCGCTTGGAGCAGGTGCTGTTTCTTGCAGGGTTCCATGCGGCACATCATCTCAGATCCCACTGACGCATCCTTTCGCATCCTTTCACAAACAAGAGCTTTAACTTAAGCCTTAATATAGCAAAGGGAAATGAAAATTTCAAGAGGTTTTTGCGCGTTGCTTGTTGTTATCTAGGCTTATCAGTAAGTACGTGTGTCTTGACCCAGATTGTTTCAGGCTCCTCAAGCAGCCATCACCAAGAATTTCCCCATCTCAGAGGTTGCCAGGCATTGCATCCCGGAGGACTGTCACTCGCCTTGTAATGGTTGGAGATGGTTGCATGCATTTGCAATTCTGGAAAGTTCATGAATGTTCCGGATACTGCATATATGTATATATTTGGATGGAAATTCGTGAAGTAACGGTCGCGCCGAGCTGTGATGTCCATCTCTGTGGCCCATCCATCCACGACATGTCATTCAAAAGCAATTTTGAGATCTTCTGAGTCACCGAGGTTGGGTTGCGTTGAATGGCAAAGTGTATGATCTGACAGAATTTATGGATCGGCATCCTGGGGGACCCACCACCATCCTGGCTTGGGCTGGGATCTTTGGAAGCAAAATCTAGGCAACAGAAGGGTCAAACGACATGTGTCGTTTCAATTGACCTGAGTATAATAAATTTGATGCTAGGCTATATAGTTGTTTAATTCTCAAAGTGCTTCTTCACACTTGTTCGGATTCATCCAGTGCAGGATTGTAGATCGCATAAGATCAGCTTAGTCACAGTATGCAACACATGACTTGGACTGACATGTTGAATCGATGTTTTGATGTGCACATGTGGGTTCCAAAGGTGCAGACTATGGTTTCATTCATTCGAGAATTTTGAGAAAGGAAAAGGATGCCATCAATCCAAAAACAACTTGAAAAACTATGAAAAACTGACATGCCATCAGGTTGCTTGGTTTGCCATGACTTGGACTACCATGAGTCACATGCAATTCCTTTTGGACATGTCATGTGTTTGAGTGTGACACCAAGGAAAGATGCATCAAAGTTTTTCAACGAAATTCACAAAGGCCAGGCCCCCAGGCACCAATAGGATCCCATCAGCCAACAAAAAACCTTCAAACGTTTTAGCCTCACCGTTCTCGATTCCAAGCAAATTTGAAGCGCCTGCTCTGTAACGGAGGTGTGAAGATTGACTCCTACCTGCGACCTGAAGCTTTTCTTGGAGACTTGGGTCTTGATGAAAACTTGATGTTTCTCGGCAAAGTATTCTACTATTAATTAGTAACCAGGGTGGTGGCTATTGCATTGCTGTAAACAGGTACGATCAGCAGAAGCCAACTGAAGACTTTCAGCCATCCTGGATCAATTGTGCAGAATTCTGGGTTTGGCAAAAACCGGGAATATATTAAACACCAAGCCGATCTGATCCTAGCCTAATGAATAAATGTGAACGTTTGAGCACATTCGTCACATTCGTTTATGTCTTTACAGTCTTAGTAAACACACCACTTTTACCTTATACTTCAATTTATGCAACATGTAACATGAATATGTGGTATGTGTACGTGAATGTGAGCCGTGCATCTGATATATTTGATTACTGATGATGTATGTGTTTATAGAGTCGAATTGTTCAACTGTTCGAAAATGGTGAAATTGATTTATTATATGATTTGACATTTCTGGATTTGCATATGTACGAATGTGTTTATATGTGTTTTTATTTTCCGGCCAATGGCTTCAGCCCAGTCTTCCAGACACCTCAGTCGTAAAGTAGGCCGATTCTTCGAAGAACATCAGACCCAAACAAGTTTCCCTTCTGCAGGTCCGACAGCTTTTGGCACACTTTGCGCGAAGCTCGTATCTCTGAAGTCAAGGAAGAGCTGAAACGTATTTTGGCCAAGACAGATTCTTGGCAGACGGTGCCTGTCAGTAAAGTTCCAAAAACAACCAAGGTCCGTGCGATGGTGCACTAGCATCATTATCATATCAGCGTCAGTTTCTTCCTGAACCAGCCAAACATCACAGAATCATACACAATGCCAGTGAAGAATGCACTCAAAAGATCTCCTTTGATAACTGCAATTGTTTTCTCGCTCAGGAGCTGCCAACCAGGCAGGAAAGTGTTTCCGTCCTGATGCAAGACAAGAACTTGGATCAAGAACTTAAGGCTGGCACCGTGAGCATCTTTGAGAAAGTCATGTTCATTGTTTATGCAATGCAGACAGCTCTGAGACAAAGCCACTTAGAGGAAGGCATCAGATACCCAGAAAAGTACAGACTCCGTGGACACTCACACAGAGTGATGGTGCAGGGAAAGCTCCAGCGAATGGAGACACAGAAGAGAGCAGCACTGGATGCAGGAGCCCGCGTCAAAAGACTTGAATGAAGAGTATGATCCTTCAATATTATGCGGAATGCCACACGATGCAACACGTTTTTGTTTGCCAGAATTCAGCGAAGCCCAACAAAAATCCTTGCCGCCATGAAAAGTCACAAGTTCACAGGTTTACAGCACTGTAGGTTTACGCATATTTGCAGTGAACATATGCAATGTCACAGTTTGTCGTATCTAGTCACAAGGCGGTCAACTTAGTGATTGAGTCCACAAAACCCTGACATTGTGCCTGCACCAATTGTAGGTAAAGTCTTTGACAGAATTGTAGGCAAAAGGGGAAAAACAGTTGAACACTTTCTTTAGTATGTATTTGAGAGTGATTCATTTATTTCATGTGTGTCAGCTTAAAAGCGTGAATTCAAGTCTGAAAAGGAAAGGAAAAGTTGAATAGGAAAAGGCAGCAAAGGAAAACTGCAAAGAACAAGGAAGTTGAAAAAGAAATGAAATGGAAGGAGAAAAAGGACAAGAAAAGAAAACACAAAAGAGCGATCCACGGTGTGTAACTCAGTGAATCGCTCCAAACAGAGCCAAATAGTGGTTTGGTATGCAAATTCTCACAATTCAAACGGCACGATTTAATTATGGCCAGAAATCTTGCTACACATGCAATTGATATTTGAATATATTTGATAGACTGTAATACAGTAACCCCATACGCTGTGGGACTGTGGGATTTTGAAAACTATTGTTCCGAATTCTGAACGATGGTCCGGATGTGTTTGTTTTTCAATAATTTGCCATCGATGACCATCATTTTTCAGATTGAAAGGAGACTATGAAAAAGCTGCCAAGATCAAGAAAGAAACTGATGCAATGTTCATGAAGCATCTTGGCTTGACTTTGACTTCGTGATCAGACATCCTCAGCATCATTCACCTATTGTATACTGTAATTACACGTTTTGAAGTCGAGGCCAGTGGAAATCAAGAAAGCTGGTGACATCACCTTGACCGAAGTGTCCGTGCACAACAAACCCCATGATTGCTGGATTGCAGCAGCTGGGCCTCAAAAGATCCCAGAATCCACCAATTTTGCGGTCACAGCCATTGCCTTGCAGAAATATGTCGCAAAATCATACTGACTAGTGCTTTTTGGAGATCCCAGAGCCCCGCTATACAGATTCAAAATCCTTTATAGGAGGGTCCAATGATTCTGAGGGTAGCGGGAAACAAAAGTGCAAATGGATTTCGAAGAGGAAATTCAGAACAGTACAGGTGCATTGGGTGCTGCTTGAAGAACTCTAACCCAGTATCCTCACAGATCAGCCATGTATGGTAGCATGGGTTTGGATGCCCCAAAATGTTGAATCAACCAGTTAACTTCATCTCTCCATGGTCGGACTCGCTCCAAGATCAATGGTATTGTGTACGACTTGACGGATTTTCTTCAGCACCACCCGGAGCAGCGGAACTCGATTCTGGCGTGGGCCGGTCGAGATGCAACACCAATGTGGGATAAGATTCCGGGCAGATTCCCTAGCAACTGGGCGGCAGAGGCCTCATGCAAGCACACACTGTATGAAGGTCTATTACTATAGGCCTTGTGGACACCTGCCATATAACGAGATTGACAATCATTGTTCCAAGTCGCTTCCCCCAATCCCCACTTACGGACAAGGCAAGAACTGGATGGAGTTCTTCATGCGACCGGAGGCAGAGATGGGAAAAGTTGCTCCAGAGCCTCCAGTGGATGCAAAGGAGAAGGACTGAGACAGCAGGCAGTTGACCTTTTTACAATATCCTATTCATCAAAGCGTAACTCTCCCAGTATCCAGTGACATTTTTCCACGATCTCCTTGGATCCAGCAGGTTCATGCAAATTCCAATTTTGTCAGAATGTGTTTGGCATAAGTTCATGATAAATTTAGTGTCGGCTGCGCAGTGCATCAGCTGCCAATGAGCGAGGAGATTATCCATCTTTTGATGGAGCTTCATAAGTTGGAAGGACCCTCGCAGGCCTCAGCTAGCGATCGAGAAGTGACTGATATTGATATGGTGCACCTGAACTGTCTTGAAAATATATGATTGCCATTCATCACAACAAGCAATTCAGATTGACTTTGGAACATCCGGGCGTGACAGGAAGATATCAAAGCAGCAAAGACGGCAGCTGCCAAGGTGCCTGGCACCGCCAATGTGCCCAAGGTTTCGGAAGCAGCGCGCTTCCCGATTCTGAGCAGAATGCATGTTTTGATAGTTTGTTCAACCATTGTTCTGCTGACAGTTGAGCAAATTTATTCACTGCCTCAGCCACAGGGCTTTTGTTTGCCTAGGAAATTGGCAGATATCACTGCCGGCAAGGCAGGTTTTCTGAGACAGCTGCGGATTAATTGTGAACTACATCTCCTGTTTTTCTGTAATTAACATTCCAAAGACTAAGGAACCACATCACAAAGAGTTATAGAGTGAACAAATCCTGTGGCTTCGATCCGTAGACTGAAGTTGTTACCTTGGAGTCATTTTGGAGGAATTGCCCTTCTTCTCACGCGCAGAAGTGGCAAAGAAGACGGGTCCAGAAGAGTGGCTTCGCCCAATCCGGCAATTTTATGTCGAACATAAAGCAGCAGTGGCCATGATTTATATGTAACACAATCATGATGTTTCCTCTACAGGTTGAGGTGGAGTTTGGTGTGAGGCCACACAGCAGATAGGAATTTCTTTGATTGTATTTTGGTATAGTATATGATGTATGTAAATGTATGTGACATGTACCTGATATCTTGTGAATATTTGATGCATAGAGAGTTTGTGAGTGTTTGTGGGCTGACGCTGAGGCCATACATGATCATCCACAATCGAGTCTACGATTTGCGGCCCTTGTTGGGGAACCACCCTGGTGGCGATGAGATTTTGACCTCGAAGGCATTTCGGAGCTGCCCAAACATTCGCTTCGCATGTCGGAGATTTATCAAATTTTGCAAAGGTCAGCGTTGGGTTGCATGACAGTTTACCGCGAATGAAATTTGTATCAAAGATGTTTCATTCTATCTATTATATCTTATTGCTTTATTTCATTGCCTATAACTATTGTGCACGGGGTCTTCAATGACTGCTCCAGCGAGGCTGGCACTGATTGCACAAAAGAATTCGAAGTCTTTGAGCATTCAGAGAAAGCACGAGTGTCTAGGCTTGCACTGCGTTTGGCCCTGAATTGAGGGATCAAGGGCTGCTGTCAATGTTGAAAAAGTATGATGCACAAGACATACTGATTGGAAACATCAGGACCTGTTTCTGCCCCGAAATTCCAGTAATGCCCCTATTTGCATGCCTTGCGACTTGAGGTACGCCGAGACCAGGAGCTCCTCGTGGGAGACTTGCTGCCTGCAGAGCATTTGGATTGGGATGCAGAAGCCAAGGCGATCCAATCCTTCGCTGCCGGTGGAGAGCAGAGTTCGGCGACTTGGCAAGTCATATGATCTGCATATGCATCCGATCTTTTATGGCCATGTCTTCCAATGTTTTCCATCTAGTTTAGAACCTACATAACGAATCATAACGATACATAACGATACATAACGTACGTAATCAAGGAATATGAAAGCTGCAGCATGACTTTAAGTGGGCCCTCCACTCCAGCTGCTCAGCTCCAGGATTTGGGCCTGTATCTCAAATACAAGACCTTTGATGCAATGAGCCTAGACCGCAAGCAGCAATTGAATGCAATTGACCACTGTGGGCTCATATTGGCTTGTTCCATGGAGAGGGGTGTTCCAGTTGTTGTTCAGGAATCAGGCCCTGGCAATCAATATCAATCAATAGTAAATCCATGTTTTAGGCTTGGATGCATGTTTCCACCATGGTGATTTATGTTCAATGAAAGGCACTGAGACGTGACAGTTCTATCAAAATGGACTCTCTGAGAGACAACTGGCAGCTGTTTAAGTCATGCCAACTTCAGGAAATTGTGGAGGCATGGTATGATCCGGCTTCAGAAATTCAAACTGTGCATCTTAAGCCTTTGTCGTCCAAGGATCGCTTTCGTGGCCATCTACATCTACAGGACATCGAATCATATGAAGCCATTGCCACTTGGCAAATGTGAAACACTACGGAACTATACTATGAGAAAGTTTGGAGGCAAGGGTTAGCAGGAGTGATTAGAGCCCGCAAGTGAAGCCCACAGCCATGCTTGATACAGTGGAATCAGAGCCGCACTTCGTTTTTTGTGGTGTTTTCTGTTGTATCTTGAACTATCTTAATGTCAGAGATCTTGCAATACCCAGGTCCTTGCTGACCTACAGCCGTGGTTTGCGTCACTTGCATTTGCTCATGGCCATTGGCATCTTTGGAGCCCTGGGTACCGCACAGGCGGCTTCTTATTCTGAAGGCCAAAACAAGAGGACTCCACAGCTTGAGGGGATGGAGGGAGGTTAGGTGGATACAAGTATTGGATTGGAGTTGGAATCCAGGTCAACCTGGACAAACTTCCAACAAAAACTACGGGGTTTCTGATTCTGCTAAAGAGTTGTTGGTGTGACACTGATGCATGTCATCAGCACGATAAGAGAATGGATCATGTCAACAAGCTGTACCCCTTAGTTGCCATAGTTGCTGAAGGAACATGTGCAGTTCTGCGAGGCCTTTTGGCCAATGCATTTGCATACCATACTCTCCAAAGCCTTTCACAAGCATTGCAAACGCTGCAGGAAGCTTTTGATTCTTCACAAGCAGCTTGGAATTGGAGACTTGGCTTCGGATTCTTGCATTGTTGCTGCAAGCCGATCGAAATGATGTACAATAGCAGGCAGAACTCCAAACAATTTCTAGCCAAAGGGTTCCATTGGTCAAGGAATGTTGGTTGGCCTTTTCGTTCGCGCTTTGCTACGCTTGCGGTCCGGAATCCCGCCGCGCTTTCCTGGAAACAGAATCGTGGCAGCATCTATGGAATTGGTTGATGTTGGCTGTGGTGACCACAAGGTGATGAATTTGGCGCAGTATATCCTGCCATCCCAAACGCTTTGTTCATCCAGCGAGCGTGTTCAGGGTTCCACCTGTTGGCTCTTGCATCCCTTTTGGCACAGGCATGTATAGTCAGACAATGTCAGAAATTGCCTCCTCCTCCCTTTGACGTGCCTAGTACCCGTGGGTGTTGCAAAAAAAATGTTTTTGAAGCACTGGACCGCTACTACAGCAATCACGACTCATCACGCCCGAAGCATTCTCATGCGTTGCACTTAGGGACGTCCAATTGGGCCGCAAACCGTGTGACTGTACGTGAAATTGTGGAACTGTCACTGACACCAAGAAAATTTGAGGCATTAGGGCCCCGAATCTTGCAAAACCACAGAGATATCCACTTACCCTGGCACTGCATATTTTTGTGTTGGCTCAGAACTGGTTCAAATGGTCGAGACGCAGAGCTTGCGCTTCTTTTACGTTATTATGCTGGCCCTGCCTTTGACGGGTATGGCCAGTGAGTCTCCTGGATCAAGCAATACAATAGTTGCAGATGGGGAGGAGTCGACACCATATGTCAACCCACAGTGCATTTCCATGGAGCCTGCGTTTGAAAGTGGAGGAAAATCTGTGAGAAGTAGATATCGGCAAGGAAGTCGGCAAGCATATATTGTAATATATTTGTGCGTTTTAGCTGCGTTTGCATGGACTTGCTGCATTGCAGCCTGCCATTTCATCAAAAGAATCAGCCCTCACTTGTTTGTGCCAAATATGTTGCAGTGAAGACTTGTTGGGTCAGTACCAGCTGAGAACTGGGACTACACACTTGAACCACCTTTTTCTCTTTTTTGTATTTTCCTTGCCGAAGTATGTTCAGAACCTGAGGTACTACTTGAAGTGGGCCTCGTCCGAATCTCCAGAGGATGATAAGAAGAACGATCAGGCAGCGCAGAGTGCCATCTCGCTGCACAAGAGTTTGGGCAAGTTCTTTCAGTTCCTTGGTTTTCTTCCATAATGTCAATGTCTAAGACCGGGCATCAGTGATCAAACCATATCAAACCCTTGGTTGCTTGTTATACATATATATATATATATTTGTTTATGTGTGTGTGTGTGTGGGGTGGGGGGGCGGGGTTATATATATACTACCCACCTATTATATGATCCTACATGGACATTCTGATGAGTATAATATGTCACTATACTCTTTCCTACTAACCAACCAATAATGGAATTCCGCAAGGGTTTTGAACACTGCCCAAGCGGACCTTAGAGGGGGTTGATGGGTTTTTGCATGGGTTTTGGAGATCGCTCGGGACAGTATGTAAATTATATTAAATTATCTAAGCCTTTGCGTGTGCAAATGTACAGATGTTCATATCGACCAGGTCCCCCTTGGGCTAACCATCCTAGGTGACACGGGTTAAATTGTGGTGGCAACATAGCCAATTTTGTAATAGAGGCGTCCCTTGTAGAGAAAGCATAGATGTTGCTAAGTTTGTAGGATCCTTGGAAGGTTCGCTCTTCAACCTTGAAGGAGGAGTAGGATCATCTTCATAGTAACCACAATGAGGTTTCTTTCATTAATGTTTAGTTACGTTGACCCCAGCTGTTTTTGCAGTAAAGGGGTTCAAACAGTCAGGCACTGTCGCCGTGGTGCCTTGTGGGCAGCAACTAATTCCCAAGGCTGGTATATGTCGTGGTAGCTAGTGAGCAAATGGTCATTTGACGATCCATTTTGCACGCCAAGGTATGCGTGGCTTCCCTTCCACTTGGGGTACACCACTCTGTACCACGCGTCGAAAGGACGAGGTGTTGTGCGCAAGGTGAGCCCATTCATTTGAGGCTGCCTCATGTACCAGTAATGCAGGCCGCGTGGCCTCGACATGATGTCAAAGATGACATCAATGTAACATTGCAGAACATGATGTAAACATATCGAGGATAATAGCATGTTATTGCAGCTTTTGCATGGCCTTGCAGAATCATGATGCCTACAGTATAGGATATCTCCTTTTGCTTTGATTGCGACAAGTAGCATTTGATTTCAAGTGATGTGAACTCTGAACCACCAACTTTTGAGATATTCTTACAAAAAGCGTATGAAAAGAAGTTGGATGATATACAGAGAACATGGTGGGGCACATGTCTTCACCATACTGTAACCTGTGAAGTTGGTTTCCAGCATGAGCCTCGAGCCCGTTTGTTGAGCCTTGTGTAGTGGATTCAAAGCGCCTGAGGATGTCTCAGGTGCTTGATGTAATAACCAGTGAGGATGACAAGATGTTTGCCCTGTGCTCTGTTGACAAGACATGATTGGATTACAGTATATTGGATTAGCACGGAATCGTTTGTAGTTCTTGTTTGTAACTATGTACATATTTGAATTATTAAGCTTTTTCATTAATTTAAGACCTATACATTACTCGTAGCATCACACATGTGACACCACATCAGGATGTTTAGATGTTTGTCGTATATAGTGTTGCTGTATTTGGCATGGATTTGCAACATGGCATTTTCATTGCTTGCCATTTGCAAGGCCGAAGAATGTGAGGGCTTTTTGGGGGAAATTTGCAAGTCTCTCTTGTTTATTCTCTAGTGTTTGCTGAACACCTTTCCTCAAAGGGTCTTGTTGGGCACTAAACCCACAATCCATGAACCTTGCGACGTTCTATAATGGGCACCTAGTCCTCTACTATTCTTTCGTACTTCTCGTGGAATGAGGTCCAAAATCAACCACAGCCACAGCCCAATGAAGACCTTTGCAGCGCCAAGCATGGGCAGCAGAAGAGGGGCACAAAATAACGCGAGTCGCCAAGCATAGAAGATGCAATAGAAATCCGGTTTGCTAAATTTTACTTGTCATCTTCGCGTGTTTCCATCTCAGTCAAGTCAGATATTTCCATAGCCTTGGGCTAATTCGTGGCAGCGAAACGCGCTGCTGTGGCGGCAACTTGTGCAGGGACATCAGGGGCCCGCCAGAAGAACCGGTGGGTTGAAGCTACTTGGGGGCCGGTGAAGAGGAGGTGAATTCTGCTCTCGAATTAGTAGTTGCGGGCAAAGATATATTGTACAATGACAAGTATCGATATGAGTGTACTGGTTTCTGGGATGGTCTTGATGGAGATGGAGTACTGGAAGGCCATGACTAGCACCACAGTTTGTAGAGTGTTTGCATTGGTGTGCTCTTCCAACAAAGATATGTGTAGAAGTTGTATGTTGTGATGCCGCATGCATGTTGTCCTTGATTCGTCCATTGATGATAATATTGGTTGGTATCGAGTGCTGATGCAGAAAAAGGCAACACTAGATATAGACTGATGGACATTTTGCACGGGCCCCACACAGTTCAAAATATTTCAACATGAGCTTTGAAATAGAGGCTTCAAGAGACCAACCCACCAGGCAGGGGCGAGAAGTCCGCCGTGATGTATGTAAGATGCATCGCTCCATTGCTTACCTTTGGTGGCAAGCTCCGGAAGCGTCAAGGTATTGACGGAACTCAGGAGGCTTTGCCGAGGAAAATCTTGGAAAAAGGAACGTTGGGGTAGATGCTTTGGTGACAAGACATCACACATGACAAGACGCGGATATGAAGAACATTGTGGGGACCAAACAGCCCTGAAGGTAAGATTCAAGGAACAATCACAAGGTATACACGAAGCTGGGGGTGAACGGTAAGCAAATCAAAAATGATGATTCAGAAAAACAAAGATCATATACGCAGAAAAGCACTCAAAGCATTCCTGGTATTGAGAGAAACTAGGCATCCAATGCTAATATGGATAATATGGCACATTCGGAACAGGTGAGAATCAAGACAGAGATGTTTTTGGTCTTGCGAATTCGGAGTACTGAGGAATTTGCGCTGGCACTGGACCTTGAGCCTGCTAACATGGTCACATGGCTCACATTATGTCAGCTGACCAGGATGGACCAGGTCCGCCCGTGGGCACCAACGGTACATGCAACATCATGCAACCAAGGTTTGAAGATGCCATGCCAACAGCATTTGGTGCAGCTATGCCATGTGCTGCTGCTTGTCCTTCAAGGTTCTGCTTGGCAAAAAGCTTGACACAGGTCGTATTGATTAGTAGCAACAACTTTTGGTGAGTGACACGCTGAGAACTGTAGCGTATTGATTTTTCTTTATCAAGAGTGTTCTGAGAGGCTGCTTCCACCCTAGCCCCAGCCGTTTGGTTCCCTGCGTTCCTCAGGTTCTCAATGCATATCCAAAATATGGAAGCCGTGCAGTCGCAGTTGGGCACCAACTACTCTTGGAGGACGAGAGTTGCCTTGTTGGAGGCACCGAGATCAACCTGCTGATCTTGGGAAGTTTTGTCTACTACCACGCCAGAGTCAGAATTGAAAAATAATGCACAAGGACGAATCCAAATTTTGAACATAAGTACATACGTTAGATAGAAGCAACTTGAAGTTACCAGGGTTCACCTGGATTTTAGATTTTTCACTTGCTTCATTCTGGTGGCACGTAACAGAAAAACCCTAGATTCTGCAGGACATAGTGAGGACTTCTCTCTCCGAGTTGAGGAGAGATGGCCGCGCTCCAGTGAAGCGGATGTGGTCGAAAAACACCTGAAGCCTGAGACGATTACGATGTTACAAGCGTTACAAGTTACGAGAATCATTGCTTCATTGCTTTGATTCTCGCCTTTTTGTGGGATGACCAGGCTGCATTTCTTGTCGTTGTACAATGTATTTACGGTATTTATTCCTCCCAGGCAGCGGTTTGCCCAAGCCACCCGGCGCAATATCATTGATCGGAGCTCCATTTTCTCCTCAAGCACAGACACAGTCTCGAATAGTTTCGACACTCAAGCGGGCATCCAACCAAATGCAGCCGTGTATCATGTGCAATCCATACGACACTGCCTCCATTGACATCATGCTTTGAAGATTCAACTGGTATTCTAGATGGTATTAGAATAATTTTTAGTCAAATCAACAACATGTTTTCAATGAGAGAGCATGAATCATACATGTGACTCATACTCCTACATGCAGCATGTCCAGCCGCTCAGACCTCGCAGTCTATGTTTTGAGCCTCAGCTAGGTGCAGATGTGCGGGCAGGCAGTTGTGTTTCATCAGTGCACATTCAGTGCCCCAGCGTGCAGACAATAATGTCCAATCATGTCCAATCAATGTCATACAATGATTCTGTGCTGCTTTTGTGATTCTTGCCTTTCTCTGACAACGACTGAAAACATCCTGGTCTTAATCGTTCGTAGATCCTTCCTTCATACTATGTGATTCCTGGCTACTGCTTCTGCTGTAAGACTTGCTTACGAATCCATTGCAGAGAGTGTGCCCCACCGCACTCCATGTGGTGACTTCTACTCTGGCTACTAAAACCAGTTTGGTGCCTTCGGAGTTTTGGGCTGATCGCTGCTTTAGGGGCTCAAGCATCACTTGCATGGCAGGCTGGAAACCATATTGCTTACGTCGTCAATTTGCTGTGAGGCAGGGCTTCAGGTCATCCAGAAGAGAGTGATGCCATCCATGGATGAAGCACCAATAAGATAGGACGGTATATAAGTGAATTCTGAGGTCATGTGACCTTTCATAATTTGAAGATATTTGAAGTCTTGCAGTTCTCAAGGCGACTGTAGTGCACCTTCCTTGGATGCCATTTGTGCCTTGCAGGCGGAAATCAAGCCTTGCCACAACGCTGGTGTGCATGGCCCTCATCAAGCCAACACATGCTTCCATATCCGGATCATACAAGATGATTACGATAGGACGTGGGAAGGACAGAGGTTTGATTGTTGGTATTTTCATTTGATTTAATAGTCCTTATGATTCCCATCCGAATTTCCACATCCACAAACCAATTTCTTTCGATCCCTCCCGGACCAAGGAAATTCACTCTTGTGGCTTGTGTGCTGAGGTGGGTGGAGAGCGCTTCGCATAGAGAGTTGGTTGGGATGCTCTGTTCGTCGTATGAATTTTCTTGCATGCAGTGCTAGGCTAGCTATGGCTGTTTTTGACGAACAGCCAAGGAGAAATGTATTATTTAGATTTTAAATTTGCGATATTGAGTACTTTTTTCCACAGGGTTTCAAGAAGATAGGGTGCTGCAACCCTGACCTGTTCGCGTGGTAGACAAGGATGTTTGGATACATGATAGCACCCTTTAGTGTGCAATTGGACAAATGTGTGGACTATTCAACACTCTCCGCTACCAAGGTTTGGCATGGGAAAGAAAGCGTCGAGACCCAAGATTGCATGCAGTTGTGTGCAGGCTTGGTTACCAACAAGTTTCACCAAGAACCATCTCTCCTGGCTCGGCATGCAGGTCCAAAGCAGATGCTTCAACAACACAACTGCAGGCATCAAAAGCCAATGTTTGAGCCATCCTACTGGAGCTGAAACTGTTGGAGCCCAATTCAACAGAATCACTTTTTTTCTTTTTTAGAAATCCATTTCGCAATGCTTCGATATATATTTTTTTGATTTGGCATTGCTTCACGCCTGGAAAATAAGCCGTGGCAGGCAGCGAGCCTGCAAGAGTTTGCTTCTGCTGTTTCGTACGCCAGCTCAAGGGTGAGGGATCTTTTTGGATCATTGCGGGACTTTGATATCTTTTTCTGTTATGGGAGCACGAGGCTATATACACTAGCTGGTATATACTGTAACATACTATCCTGTATAATATCTTGTTTTTTTCGGTGCACAGAGGAAGCCTCACCTTATGCTTTTCAGCAGCTGCCATGATATGGTCACAATTCTGGATTTGGTTTGATCTCAGGAAGCAGCTAGCACAAAAGCAACGGCTCATCCGGACCTTTGACGTTGGAGGTAGTGGTATCAAAACAGTAGCTTGGCATAATCAGCCAAGAGGCCCATCCGATGAACAAGGTAGATATGCTTGGGTATCAATCAAGCTGGAGTTGGCTGATAGTGATGTGGTACAAACGGATCGATATGGATTGATGGGTTATAGGCAGGTATGCAGGTTTGGTAGGTGGGTAAGGTAGGTGGGTATACATAAGTAGGTAGATAGATAGGTCGATAGGTGTGTATAGGTAGATTGGTAGGTACAGTGGACTAATACGGTAGATAACATTTGAAAGGTTTCCTCAGTTTTGGTTGATTTCATCCGTTTCAACTACAGTATGTCATTCGCAGCCTGATTGAATCCATTGACGCTCTTGCAGATGCCCGATGCAGTACTGTAGGCTCTCTTCACTGCATCAAGTCTGCAAAGTCTTCTGGATGCTGCGAGAGAAGGTGCCTTTACATTCAATAGCTGGCACCGACACCTCTGAGATGTGCTGTTGTGGGGCTTCAATGAAACTGGCACCTAGAATGAGGAATCCGAGGGCTGCTGTTTCTGCATCGTTTATGGGAAAACTGATGTGCACATATATAAATAGGGACATGACAGGCGACAGGTAATATGAAAAGACATCTTTGGAGAACGATAAGTTTGCCATTCAGCCAGGTGAATCACCACAGCTCGAGTGGATTGAGCCCCCCACACAACTTGGACAGGCACAATGTGCAGATATGTGCAGATGATACCACATGTGATTCCAATGCAAGTGTTGCAAAGGAGTTTTTCCAAATGGAAATGATGAGAGTTTTGACATGGCTTGATAGGTTGACCCGCATGACTTGATTCTCTTTTGCATCAGGCGCCCGGAGAAGATGGCTTTGATGCCTGGTTGGCAGGGACCCTTCCAAAACTGCAGAATGAGAAGGCAAGCATACAGTGTAAAGATGGGTAAAGACTATCCAAAAGGGGGATGTGTTTGACACTGCACTTCAAGTTCGTGCAATTTTGACACTGCACCAGAATTTGATTTGGTTTGCAATGGCACACCCAACACATGAGTTTGCCTCGAACTTTTCAAAACATAACAGAACCATCAGAGAATTTGACCATGCATGACCATGCCGATGGGATCACAATGGGCGTGTTGGAAGCAAGGAATGCAACAACGCACTAAAGACTAAAGAGCAGCTGCAACGAGCTGCACGCTTGTGCAAGTAGTAAGTGCCACAATGCAGGCCAGCGGGCAAGTGATCTTCGGCGTCTCCACTGCTGGGGACATTGAGCATTCGACTGGTATCCTCCATGCAGGGCTCCTCAAAATTGCCGTGTCAGTATGAACACAGCAGAAAGTTTACATGACCCTGGCATGGACGTCTTGAATTGTCTGATCTCTTGATATTATTGTTTGTTTTTTGTTGCTAGCTGTTCAATGTGAAACGGAGCGGTTGTAATCTTTGCTATTCTACTTTACAACTCAATGTTGGTGTTACCACACCCACTCGCACCCAAGGATTGGTGGTCCGCAGGTGGTCATCCACGTCAGTGGGAGGGCAGACGGCCTGACCCACATGTGGCTGATCTCATGGGATTGCCATGCCCGCACCCCAGGACTGTGTATAGGGATGGCGATTTCGTGTAGTTCAGCGAGTTCAGGTGATCGGACATTCATCCTCCATGATGGTGCAGCACACCTGCCAGGACGCCAGAACTGGTAATGACTCATGACTCATGATGACACATGACCTTGTTATACCTTGTTACTAGTGATACACTTTGAGTTAGCAAAGGTGGAACAGCATAGAACAGCAGAAAACATGTTCTTGGGCAATCTATTACGATTTCTTGATGCCTCCTCGTTGCCAAGCAAACAGACTTTGGGGACAAGCTCAGACACAATGCCAGTCCGTCCAGCCAGTCTGTTGCAATCTTTTGTCTGGAGCGCTTAGGTTGGGATGTTCGCGTAGCATCATACCACCTCCGCGGTTGGCCTGTTTCTCAGTCGGCTTCTTAGTTCAAGGGACCATTTTGGACCAGGCGGTGGAGTTTGAGGACATGCGAAGTCTTGATCTAGAGTCTAGAGTCAAGTGCATGGCTCATTTTTTGTCAGGTGGGCACCGGTGTTGGATTTGGAATTTCAGATGAGGCCATACCATTTGTTCGGGCAAGTTCTGTCAATTGGCATGCAGATATATCATGATTAATTCAATATTATTCATAATTTGGAATACTACGCAACCTGTTGCAAATCTAGCATGCAATGATGCAATGGCTCCAGTTCTTTTGCTCCAGCAGCACCAGCGCGGAAGATAGAGTCTAGATGTCTATAGGCTGACTAGATGGAATTCCTGCAAGGATGGTGCGGTGGTGGATCCATCATCTTCCACAGGCACCTATGTTGTACTGTACCCTTTACTACGGCTGAAGCTGAAACAATCTGAAACGGGCCTGTGCTGCAGCGAATTCATTAGCCCGCAAATGGACATAATGATAATTGTACTCATGCATATAACAATCTGAGAATCTCGGTATGTCTCGGTCGATCCTACGCAATCTCCTTCAATGCCATCGCAAAACACAATCAAATGGAATCGCAAGCCAGGTGCCAGAAGCCACAACCTGAACGGTGTGCCAGTCTCTGGTGCTAGGCTGGCCCCAAAGGGAACCTGCTGACCGGCCAACAAAACCACAATTGGGGTACTGAGAGTCAAGTTCATGCAGTCCATTGGTCTTAGCAAAGTCTGTTGCGCTTGTTTATACGAGAACTGACAGACATGGCAGTTTTGTAGCATCTATCAGAGTTGAATTGCAATTGGATGTTATGTGATGCAACTGTTAGGTTTGCCTTCCTACATCCAACCATCATCAAACATCTCCCTCCATTGTTGTCCCAGATATCTTCCTATTCATCCGCTGTCAATTCCCTGTTCCCAGCTACCGTGGCATTTGGCGCGACTGGGTGTCAGCCACGGACCATGTGGACGATGTCGAGAAAGTGATGCTCAAGGAGTTCGCCAACATGGGAAGACCTTGGAGCATGCCATGGGTTGATGCCTCAGACTTTATGGTGACGGATATGACAGGGTTTGCAATGGTTTGTTGTCAAATTGACAGGAGTCAAGCGCAGAATTAGTCATAGAATGGAGAAGGAGAGTGATGATAGTCCAGAAATGTCCAGAAAATGTACAATATTGACACTGACATGGAGCAAAACCAAATTGCCTTCAAATTACTCCTTGGGATTTGAGTAGGATTTGACATTAATTTGCTTTGGATCATGTTGGATCTACGGATCTCATCAAATCTCCGTCTACAGGTGAGTTTGGTCTTGGGTCGACGTGGCATGGAACTCGCTGAAGCCGCCTTTGGCCTGGGTCCAAGCTTTGTTTAAACCAGGCATCCTACGGACCGTTTGGCCAAGTTGTGAGGGTACTTTTGTCAATCCGGTTGGGATACCTTAGGATATGTTAGGATTGTTTTATTGGCGCTTGCAAAGCCTTGAGCTCCACACCCACAGACAGTAAAATATGTAAAATTGCAGCTTGGATTGTCAGCAAGCCATTGTTTCAACCCAGATGACCTCGTGGCGTTGAGGATGCCCTCCTCCGGAACAGTCAGATGATGGAGAAGGCAGCAGTCAAGAAACAAGCAATGTCAGCTCACTTGCAACCTCTTTCAAACAGCGTGTGGTTCCTCCTCATCCCGTTGGTCCTTGTCGTCATGATGAGAATGCTGTGGTCCTCCAGGTCCAGTTGTTGAATTTAATTTGCAGCGGATTTTGTTGGTCCGGCAACCCTTTGGGGAGCAGATGGCAGCCGACCCGCCCGCAAGGAATCAACAACGCTTCGGAGTTGTGGCCTCATCGGACCTTGCTGTCAGTCTTGGGCATCTTTGTTGACATGTTCTTGTCAAGACCTGCCTGCCCAGGCGAGTGGCCGCATCACAAGCTTATGCTCAACAGCACGGGAACCAGTTGTGTCCTGATGACTTGTGCCCTATGTCATCAAACGTGCTGCCCTGCTGAGTCGCCAACTATCATGATAATACAGGGTCACGATTTATCACGTGCCTTGCGTGCATATGGTTTGATATCAGAATCAATTTTATTTTTTATTCATGATTTCATGCATATATTTTTTGATTCTATATTCATGTAATTTCCGTTCAATTCCCTGAAAATCCCATTCTTCATGTGCTGCACTGAGGTGGCAGCATTTTCTCCAGACCCAGCAGGGGCACCCAGCGCCATTTGAGTGAAGCAAAGGGCTTTGAAAGCTTTCAGATCTTCAATTTACAACTTCTTTCAGATTTCGGAAATCCTGAGGTTTGCACCTCAATTCTGCAGTGGTGTTCGGCGACACCAGGTCACTTGGTGCCTGTGCCACACGTAGCATACATCTCAGTGGGATTCAAAACAATCCCGCTGGAAATTGCATGCTAATTTTACTCAGACGCTAACTTTTCGATGCTGCGGCTTCAGTACTCTTCAAATCAAGGGGGATATATCAGTCCGGCAAGCACTAGTAGATAGGGATTTCGTACTTGGAACAAATATTTACCAGCCATGATTTAGTGCTGCAAACACCTGCAACGTCACCATGTTTACCACATTTATTAGGACCTAGCTGCACGTTGTTTGTTAAATCATTTCGACGACACGGAGGTCGAGCGCATTTGCTTTGCCGGCATGGTGGCAGCGACGAATTGGCCCAGTTTGCAGGAGGCAAGGTGAATTCATGTTGATTGTAGCAGTGACTCGGGTTGCAGGACTTACTCCGTGGCTTAATGCCTCTAATGCTTAGTGCAGTTGTGAGGCACTGGTGAATCCGGTGACTGGAGCCTGGATCTTGGACACAGCAGTTGGGTGACACCCATGGGACTTCAGAAAAAAAACCAATGAAGGGAGAGATCCACGGACAGATATATTGATATATACGTCAGTCTGTTTGCACAATCAAGATTGAATGATATTGAATGATTGAACATGGCTGAACAGTGCTGAACATACGTTCTTGATCGTTCTTGCAATGTGATGATAACCCTGTTTGAAAAACAAGTTGGTACTTGTAGTGGCATGTTCAATGCATGGTCTTTTGGTTTGATTTGGCTCAAAACTGGAAACAGGTAGAAACAGGGGTCAGCCAGTAGCTCGTCAAAAGTCCCGCCAACCAGCCATGTCTGAGTTCACCGTTCGCACACGCAAGTTTCAGAACAACCCCTTGCTGGGACGAAAGCAGTTCGTTTTGGACGTGATCCATCCTGGCATGGCCAATGTCTCCAAGAAGGACTTGGCTGAGAAGCTGCGCAGCATGTACAAGGTTCATGATGTTCAGTGCATCCAGCTCTTCAGCTTCAAGACAGCTTTCGGAGGTGGACGCAGCAGCGGCTTTGGTTTGATCTATGAGAACATTGAGAAGTTGAAGAAGTTTGAGCCAAAGTACCGTCTCAAGCGGACTGGTTTGGGTGGTGAGAAGTCTGGACCTGGACGACGTGCCAAGAAGGACACCAAGAATCGCATGAAGAAGGCCCGTGGCAAGGACAAGGCAAAGGCCGGCTCCAAGAAGTGAGAAAAGGTACAAGAAACCCAAGAGCCGCTGGATCCTCATGGAAAAACAAGTCACGAGCTTGCGCGAATGGATTGAAGACAGTTTAGATTTAGATCAACTTGCAATCCTGCAGGGTCCTGCAGATCAATTCCTATAATTCATGTCAAAGTGTCCTTTTCACAACTGTCAAATTGAACAAGTATGGTACCTGCATCAAGTCTCGGATTTGTGTATCAAATTTGATGTATATAACAAGTCGCATTCATGATTGTCTTCTGTTGTGTTCCGGTGTTGCGCTGTGCCAAGGAGCTAGTTTGTCCTGAAGGTCGTCAACTCAGTTATATTGCCACACCTAGCATTTATATGCATTTATACTTATATAATTAACCGTTGAGCTGAAGCACCAAAACTGCATCATAGCAATCGCAATTACACTACAATACATACCGAAACCCCAAATAGTCCCAAACATTCCGCAACCGTTTCTCGGATTTGCCATGAAAGACATGGTTCACGGTGTCCTCCGGTAGGAGTATATGCTTGGCCCCCTAACTTTGCCCAAGTCAGAAGAACTGTTTGACATCCAATGTTTTATTTTGCATCATTTTGACTTAGGCGCAGAAGATGACGCATCCCACAAGAAGCAAGGGGCGTAGATACGTTAAAACAAGAGATGTTTTTGCCACTTGAGGGTTTGGAGCAAGCGCCAGGATCGCTCAGACTGAGAAATATTGAGAATTCTACACGAGATTGTATCTTTACTAAGATAGTACAACAATGATTTACAAAGTTTATCAAACGATGATGTATGCCTTTGCCAGAATGGCATCCTGATTGTTGAGAGTTGGTTCGATTGATATAGTGAGATTCCTGCGTTGGACTTGTTTGGTTTGATTCTGTAGATTGCCCCAGTAGCACGATGTACTCCATGCCACTTGGACCCAAGGCGTGGCCGCAGTGGAAAAAAGACAAATCAGGACTGGCAACTGTGAGGATAGGTGTTAAAAGTTGGACCCCATGTTCTTTTAAAACTGGGTATAAGTCTTTTATTTCTAAATGTGTTTCATACTTGCATTGCCAGCGATATACATACTGCCGCTGCTGATGCGTTGTTGCATCCTTTTATGACAATGATGTTAAGTCCTTTTCAGGCGGCACCGAGAGCGATCGGCGCAGCGGCCCCAGTACATCGGACAGCTTCGTATGGGGCCAGGGCTTTGGTCCGGCACAGGACACAGGCCACCGATCGGGGGATAGACTAGACTCATAGACCGAGGTGCAACCCTTGGCTCCTCATGGCTCAGCTCTCATTGGGGCGGGCATCTATGCTCTAGCAGGTAGTGCAGGACCAGACGTGGTATGTTTGGAACATTATGATATATAACCACTGTAAGACTGTAAATTGATGACAAGTTTGCGTTTGTTTTTTTGTTATTCGTTTTTGACTCATACTTGTACTGTTGAAGATGTTGACCTTGCAAACCTGAAGTTTGCTGGCAGGAAGCGAAATGGGATTGTGGGCCAAGTAACATTGCTGATGTTGAGCAACAAAAGGTGCTTTGTATTCCTTGCGCTTGATGTGAGGCATTGATGTCGTCCGGAAATGATATAAATTCTGACTTTGAGTTTCAGGAAGTGAAAGAGCAAAGCCTTGTGATGTTGCAGCTTCTCTACTCGTGCACACTACCACGGCAATGGCCCAGCCTAGAACTGGACTTTACTATACACATGTAATTAATGTCCACTCCAACACCATGGTAAATACTACAATGGATCGAGTATTTCACTATATT
Source organism: Breviolum minutum Mf 1.05b.01 (assembly GCA_000507305.1). Classification (NCBI taxonomy): domain Eukaryota; class Dinophyceae; order Suessiales; family Symbiodiniaceae; genus Breviolum; species Breviolum minutum. The sequence goes on from DF240233.1 coordinate 50,193, forward strand.
TCACTGATTATTTTCATGTCTGTGAACCAGCATGGTTCCCGCTGTGGCCGGGTCAGGATGCTTGTTTGTTGCACGCCATGCGGTTCAATGTTGATTGTAGACATCATTGCAGATGTTTTGTTTGGTCCCACTAAAGTGAGTGTCAAGACAACTGACAGCCGGAGATCGCTTTGCGATGGAATTGGAATCCTGAGATGATGGAGGCTGCATTGACATGCTGGGTTGTTTGGTGACTATATCCACAGGAGCTTAGAAAGGAAGTCATATGCAGTAATGGTGCAAATGATGTTGATGGCTAGTTTCATGACGATGATAGCTACGGTGGTGTTGATATGTGTTGATAATGGTGTTGTTTCTGATGCTGCTTTTGCTGCGTTTGTTGCTGCGGTTGACGGCGATGATGATGATGATGATGATGATGATGATGATGATAATGATGATGATGCTGATGATGATGATGATGATGATGATGATGATGATGATGATGATGATGATGATGATGCTGATGGTGATGCTGATGGTGATGGTGATGGTGATGGTGATGATGATGATGGTGCTGGTGCTGGTGATGTGCTGCATTTCCAGGAGCAATCCCCTTTTTGCGACCCATGCTGCGATTTCAGTTTTGCATACTTTCTGGTGGATCGATTCCATCTTTCTTTGAGGAAGCAGTGGGTCTAAGATGGTCCAAGCTCTGAGAGATGCATTGAGTGCAGGTTTCAAGCAGCTCAGCTTCGAGCAGACCTCAACGGCGCTGAACCTAGGTCCAGGTGGTGATGTTTTTGAGGCTAAAAACTTCATGAAGGCTTCATGCAGCAATGCACTCCTTTTCAGCTTTGACATTTCACTAATCAATGCCCTTGGACGGGCTTGCACAACTGGGATGGACTATGGAAAGTTGCATTTTGTGCGACAAAAGGTAATGGATTATAGTGGGTTATCCAAATTGAAAATACACATGTGTGTTTGCATATCACATACTGTAGCTACATGCGGACCGTAACAAGTTGTTGTGGAGCGGCGGTCAAAAAGGAGCGAGGAAAAAAAAAGTTGTTGTTTGTTTGTCGTTTGTTTGCAACGTAACAACTCAGGTTTGAAGCAGCCTCCCGCCCAGAGTCTTTCCTGCTGATCTTCAACGCCTGACCTTCAGATATCCTTTGTACATGGGCCCTTAGTTAATCTTAGTTATATTGAAATGAGATAGCGGAGCATGCTGTAAGTACCTACCTGGCCACCCCATGAGGTCAGCAAGAAGCAGAATTTCGGCCCATGACCTCAGAAACTTGAAATAGCGAGAAACAAGTGTTTTTTTTCCGGGTGTGTTCCGTATACTGTATCTTACTTTTGGCATTTTAGTGGCCGTTCCTAGAATGAGTAGGGGCTCGAGGTTTCAGGGATTACACTGTATTCACTGGGCGCCACTGGTGTAGGCACTTTGCTTCGGTCAGCATGTGCCTTTGGTGTATCCGAGGTTGGGCAGGGTTGGGCAGGGTTTCTCTTGGGCACATTGTGCTGCGCCTTGTTCTATCCAGTGCTTTTAGACTCCTCTTTTCCATGTAGTAATGGTGGGGAGTAATTAATAACCCCCCTAAACAATCAAGGGGCAGGAAATAAGCTTGTTCAATTGTATGCACGTGATCCTCATTTGCGATTGGTTATGTATTGGATATTATGTACTGGTGTTGGCTGGCTGCTCTCGCCTTCACGTCCTTTCATTTTGACCTGCTTCCATTTCCTTTCATTTTGTCCATTCATTTCATTTCATTTCTTCTTCGTTTCCATTCACTTCATTTCATTTTCTTTCCCAATCACTCTCTGAATATATCAACACAGAAGCCAAGTCGCAAACTTTATTTACTATAGACTATATTTACTACCACGTTCTCAATCACTTTTCTGAAAAAATGAAAAATTGAACATGGAAGGGACTGAAATGAATAGGAATGAAAGGGAATTGAACAAGAAGTGATTTGGAAATGAATAGGAGTTAGATAAAAGGAATTGAATGGAAATGACTAGCCATCCAAGCCCCAAACTCTATTTACTAACCCCTTGTAAATTACTTTTTGGGGATTAGTGGGGTGCTCTCTTGCCCCTTTGATTTGGGGCTTGAAATGAATATATAATTAGTTTTTGAAATAACAGATTTATAAATAAGAACGTCCTTACTTTTTGGGATTTGGTGAATTTCTCAGGTTTAAGGAAATCAACAGCAATCAGTGAAATTGAATAGGATTCATAGGAAGGAATGGGAAATGAACACGAAGTGAACAGGAAATGAATAAGAAGTCACTAAAAAATGAACAGGAAATAGATAACAAGAACAAGTGAATGGGAAATGAATCGGAAATGCACCAGACATGAATAGGAATGACTATAGAAAATATTGAATAAGACACCAAGGGAAAGGAAATACTGAAATCTTTGTTTACTACTCCCAACTCCCCCAAAAGAAACTAGCCCCCCAAAGGTTGGACCACTTTATGTACTACCCTTTTGCTAATTACTTCTCGACATTAGGACGAGGTTGCATCATTAGTACTCGTGCTACTGCCTTTACTTGGTTTCGGCGACTTGATACAACCTATGACAACCATGGTTCATAGCTAGTATCCACAGCAGATGGATTGAACAGGAGAAAGCAGAAGGTACCAGGTCATAGAAACTGCTTGGCAGGTGTTCGTCGTTGGTGCCAAGAAGATTGCGTGCCCAAATCCGCAAGATTGGCTTCATCCTGTCCCAAGGATAGTCCAGAGTCTATAGGTAATAAGCAATATATAGTCTTCTCAAGGTAGCACATTTAGTTTTCTCAAGGAATGAAACCTTTCCCCACTTGTTTCTGCTTTTTTAAGCATCCCCTGCAGTCCCCTGCAGACAGCCTCAGAGATTTGGCCACCGTTTGTCGTTCCTTCAATGTACATCTATGTGCCTGTCGCCTCGCGACTCCCATGCTCACTGACACAGTCCTTGCGGACGGATCCAATTTCAGCCTCCAAGCTTTGACATTGGAAACAAGCGTCACAAAACACCAAGGACCTTCGGGAATCAGGGCACTATGGCGCATGTGGGGCAGCCCAAATCACAAAGTGCTCAGCTTGGAGATGCTTCACTGGTTTCATTCTGCTAAGGCCAACGTCCGGCACTTCGAAACGCTGCAGGTCTAGCAACTGCTGCTAGTTGGGTGAGCAGATTCAAAGCTGCATGCGTGTGTGGTTTTTGCGGACAGCACCCTAGCTAGTGACCCTTAACTGCAGGGTCTTGGAGTAGCTGCACGCCTGTCTGTCTAGGGCGACACCGGGAATCGAACCCGGGTCTTCTCGCTAGGGGAGAGCGAGAAGTACCACTAGACTATACCGGACCCCTCAAAGCTGCATGCAGATAGCTTGCACATTGTGCAGGAAATCCAGGATGAATTGAAGCATTTCAATTTTGTGGTGTGCTTGTTTACTTTCAACAACTGCACCGCTGTAAACTTTCTGCTTCGTTCCACTTTATTGATGTTCTTAGCAGCTTAGTTTTGCAGACCATATGTAAATCTTGTATGTCTTTTCGAACTCTATTTGCTACCGCGTTGAAGGCATTTTCCATGACACGATTTTTGTTTCAGGCTGCCAAAGCTGAGCTTGCAGCGCGAGGTGCGGGTCAGGTGTTTGTCGATTGTTGGATATGCTGTAAATGCTTAAACGATTTTTGGCATGGGCAATGAATGGCAATGACTCAAAACGATGATGTCGTGGCCTGAGAGTTTTGAACTCTTTGCACTGTGCGCTCTCTTTTTCGGAGTCCATGGCCATTTTATTTATTGATTTCACATTTCACATTTTCATCACTGCCCAGACCACGATCTTGAGGTGGTCAGTTGCAATTAAGTCAACTTTGTTCACAAAACTCAGACCAAACTTTGCCGCACATCGGAGGAGCTCGGATTTGTGGAATTGAAATTGACGACAGCGCGCGGCCTGCGGGGATCCAAGCTGGGGGGCCACCGCAGTGAAATCCGGCCTCCATGGGTGTATTTGTGTGTTGGATTAGTGTGTTACGTAGCTTTTGAGTGGCAAGGTATTCTTCTGTGTTATTGGATTTGATGACAGCTGAAGTCATCCTTACTTTTGATGCCATGGCGCCATGCCACGCTCAATGCCACCACGGCCCACCACAAGGTCACACAGCATCCCTTCACAGGATCCACTGCCTTCATGCTTGGCAACGAAGGCAAGCTTGTGAATGACGTAGTTGCTGACAAAGCTCACGCGAGAGTGGTGGTCAATAATGTGAAGACCCTAGGCGTGTTGAAGTACAAGAGCTCCACGAGCTTGTGTAATGCAACAAATGTCACAAAGATGAAAGATGATGAATTTGGCACCTTGAACGCTGCGGGTAGCAGGGCATGGATAGTGATGATCATTTTCATGCCATCCTTCCATCCTTCGAACCGCTATAGCTTTCCAATGTTTTCAATGGGTTTTCTTTTGGCACGCCTCTCGAATCAGGTGAAGGGATGTCACCTGCTCAACGAGAAGCCTGTGACTTTTTCGTCTACATCCCGCAGCACTCAGGCAAAGCTCCAGCACATGTAATGTATCTTGCTTTATCTTGTTGTGAACCTTATTTGCAATCGGTTTGACAGTTGGCCCTCTTGTGCTATCCTTGTCCAGCCATTGCATGCTGCATTTGTATGCATTTGTGGTGTACAAGCCAAGACGTTCCTTAGGGTTTCCGTTGGATGCTGTAATCGGGTTTTGAGCCCAGGAGCCACGGCATCCTTGAATGTAGCGATTGCAGGTTCTATTGTCACGAGCTCAGATGTGAAGAAACGCCTGCATCCCCACAGGTGAGCCTTGCCCACTGCCATGCGTGGGAACAAGATATCGCAGTGGCATTTGTGACAGCTATAATCGTCTGTACTACTGTACTCAATTGGCTGATGTTCCATGTTAAGGGGCAACCCTCTACCTGAACCTTCTTACAGCATTGGGCGGAATGGCTTCAAAACTTTGAGGTCTTGCATCATTTTGCCACCTGGGCTGGTATGCCAGAGCACGCCAGGCAATCAAAGTGTTCAGGGTGTTGCACGTGACATGTAGCACAATGGAAAAGGGGGAATGGTCCGGGGTGCCTTTTGTGAGTGTGAGCCCACGTTGCGCCAACTCAAGTCATTTCAAATCTACGTACACGTACCCGATATCCGCACATACCCCGGATTTCACATGAAAAGCAGTTGTTCAGGAAACTTTGGCTTGGACCCATGATGACAAAAAGATATAGAGTCTTCATGGGTCTTTCAGGGATGGTACTTGATTAGACTGTATGAAAGGACGCTTTCCTGCAGGAACGGTGAGAAGTTTGTGCTGGAGCGGGGTGCCCTAGCAGAAAGGAAGGGGCTAACATAACTGGAGGCTCAATGTGTTTTGTTTGCTTGTTTGACATGTCGTTTCAAGCAGTCGCCCTATTCGACTTTTTGGACCTGAATCGAGTCCCACAAGAAGCTCCTTAGAAAAGTTTCAGAATCCTACAGAGGCTGGATAGAAAGATGATGCGTCAAAGCTGGCTTAGGGTTTGGTTCGGCTTCAGGGCGTTGGAAAATTGCAGCCATAGCCTTGATAAGCGTTTGATTTTTGGACAAGTTGAAAAGCACGGTTTGCAGAGGCAGAAAAGGAAGAGATCGAGCGAAAGCGATCAGAAAGAGCCAAGCGCAGGAAGGAATGTCAGGAGGCACGCCGAGAAAAACTAGAAGGTGAAGACTGAGCAAATCCATACGAATCCATTCGTGAATGTCAAAGGGGAATGAATTGAGTTTGGTACCTTCATTGTATGGCCCTGCATTTTCCAGGATTGGGGGGTTGGAAAAGCACTGACGTTTGAGGGATTTGAATATCGATCTGATTTGTGATTACTCTAGGTTCATCGGTATGGTTCGATGATGGACATAGTATAATATATGTTCAAAGTTGAATGAGTTTTACTTCAAAAGAATAGAGAATAGAAACACCTGCGGAAATCAACTCCAAAGCTACTGTCCAGCACCAAGACTTCACAGCAATTGCCAGGAGCCGGAAGTGGCTGACCTTCCTGGTGAGTGACTAGCCCGATGCAGCGGTGATGGGTTGAAAAATGTTTCAAGTGAATTCAGTTGTTCCGACATGTTTCGACCAGGCACATTGTGGGCTATGCCCACTAACGTAGACCCACAGCTTTTGAACATGCAAATTCCGTTCAGGTGCTTTGATTTCTTTCCAAAAATTACATTTCTTGTTCACATTGAGCGCCTCCGGGTGGCTGAGAGCCATTCTGTTTGTTCTTCAATGTGTGTGTCACATTGTATCACTCAAGCCGAGCAAGATGCAAACTATCTTTGTTTCTGTGTCCCTTTCTCAAAAGGTCTTTGCTTGCTAGTCGATGCATTTCGGCTTTGCTGGTAGTTGTTTGTAAATGCTTGCACATACAGTACTGCTCCTTGGTCCTTTTCATGGGCGTGTGGAGGACTGCGGTCGTCAAAACGGTCAGAAGGAACCAGTTCTTGAAAATTTCCAGAGACCTGCATCCTGCGGCATTGGCTCCAGGAGGACTCAAAGGAAGACCTTGATCCTCCTACATTTGGTGATTTGGTCAGATCATGGGATTTCAGCCATTCGGGACTCACACTTGTTTGGCCATGAGGCTCGGGTTGGGGCCGGGTGACAGGACTGCACACACAAGAGGCAGTTACTGCTGTTGGTAAAGTGTAATGACTGCACAATGCCATTTGGTACGTTTCCCTTTGGGATGTTATTTTTTTCTAACTGATTTCAGGTTACGCACCTTTTTCTGAGATTCAAAAAGGCCTCCAGGTGTACAGACTGCCAACATGTCATGGCATCATGAGTTCTGCAATTCACAAAGACTATCATGCTTCGTGTTCCACTACCAAAAGCTTTCTAGTGATCACCATGGAATGGAGTGCCTTTCACACTCCCCCTATGGCATTCGCCATACCTCAGTAGATCACTTTGAGCGGTTGCTCAAGGCCTTCCAAAAACTGCAATGTTGAGACCATTGCAAAAGTTCATCTTAGATCCGTCACGGTGTGATGAACTCAAACTCATTGGAATCCTCAGACTCCGGTGCTCCTGTACGCGGTGTCCTTCTCGGAGTGGATGAACCACCCGTGTTGTAGACATTGACGTTAACTTGGACCATTGGCTGCCCTTGTACTCCATGATCCTGCCCATAGCCACTCGACGAAGCGGATGCTGCAGCTTGTCCAAACGCTGCGTCTCTTTCTGAAGCTGATTCACCTCTCACTTCAGCCTCATTTCCATATTGGTGATTCTGCTCACCAGTGCTTGTTGATCTTGCATTCCATCTTGGTGCCGCCAACGTAGGATCAAGATACCCTTGATGTCCTGGTGTAGGACGATCCACATTGCAAGACTTCAGCACAAACACCGTGTAGCCACGCCATCTGAAGTCTTTGGACCACATGTTCGTGCCATTCCATTCATCATCTTCAACAAATCTTGGTCTTGGATCCACAAATTGACTGGTTGGATCCTGAGGAAAAATCACTGTGTGACGTTCTGGTCGTAGATCTTGAACCTCCACTGGCAAAGATCTGTGCAGTGGATGAAAGGATCTCCGTCTCGCCTTGTTGTGAGTTCGGATCAACAAACCTTCTCTGGTTTGGATCCACTTGTCTTGACCTACCGGCCAGCAGTCAAACTTCTCATCCTCCCACCATTGTCTCACCCGTACTCCCTGAGATTGAGGAATCTCAAAATGACGATGTAGATCACCATGTGAAGTTCCCAAACTCTGAGCCTGATCTCGCTCCCTCTGCAAAGCAAGATTCCTTGGCGGTGGTAGAGGATGTTGATCTCTTGAAGGGTCACCAGCTGCACGAAAAGCCATCAGCCTTGGAAATCCAAACTCCCCAACGCCCTTCTCATGTTCATCCACTCCATGGCTTGCAGACAACGAAGACATGCGAGAGGCTCGGAAGCCAGGGGCATCTACACCTACTTCGTTCCTACCATGATCCCGTGGATCTCCCAAAAAACCACGGGCCATGCCAGCTATGCCCTTTTGGGGAGGATGTGCCGCTTCATCCTTTGACCCTTTTTGGGGTGTGGCCCTTTCCCTGAGCTCTTGTTGCGATCTTGTTTCATTTTGTGCTGGTCTAGAGCTTTCTTTTCCCAACCTCCCTGACACACACAACATGCCAGCGGTTGCCAGCAACAAAGATCCTACCAATTTGTGCTTAGTGCAAATCAAAGCCACGCCTGCACCAAGCAAACATTGTGAAACGTCCAAAGATTCCAGCATTCCAGAACCTCCGTCACAAGCTATCCTTCGCAAGTTGATTTTCTCAGCCAATCGTTCTTGTCGGCTTTCTGACACATCACACATTCCAAGCTGATCACGGTGCCGCCTGAAAGCTTGTCCTATCAGCACCTTCGTGAAGCCATCTGGTGCAAGCTCTAAGCCAGGAACATGCTCAGCATCCCACATAGAGTTTCGATCCAACACCAATTCTCGTAGTCGAGATGCACGCAACCTCAAGTGCCTGGTGCGCCAAGCAGTGGCGTCAGAGTTGATCTGAGATAACGCTGCTTTGCAATCACCTTGAAGCCGCTTGTGGGTACTGAAGCCAAAGATGCAAAGAAGTCCATCCATGGATTGTCCTTGTTGAAACCCATCCACGTATCCTACTAGTTCGGCTTCGGCCGTGCTTAAAGTCACGAATGACTGTTTGCCGCTCGACCATTGTAGTAGATGTTCTCCGTGAAAGATGGCTGTTCCTTGGATGCTTCGGTAAGCCTCCAACGGAGGAGCGAAGCTTGTGTCAGTCTTGATGAACAACTCTTGACTTCCTTCCATGCCACTTCCAAACTTCAAACCCATCGATCTCGACCCCGCCAGATACTTCACCACATGCTTTCCCAACTCCACCACATAGGACGGCCTCCTGTGCAGCAATCTTGTCATCAGAGAAATTGCAAAGCAAATATCTGGACGTGATCGCGTCATCACCCAGAGCAACTCTCCAGCTATGGTCTGAGCTGCTTTCAACGCTCTGGTTGAAATTGGAGACTCATCTTCACCTTCAACTACCTTAGGAATCGGCTGAGGTTCCACTCCTTCCAATCCATACTTTTTGACCAACTCCTCAACGTACTTCTCCTGTGAGATCGTGTAGTTGAAGTTTTCATCCATTCCAATCTCATAACCACAAAATGACACACACTTCTCAGGGGTGACCTTTGTCGGTTCAGCCATTGTGAAAACCTTCATCAAGTTCTGCATCACTTGTTCCACCAAGGCATCTTGACCAATGACAATCAGATCATCGACATAGACTCCCAAGAAGCCAATGGGATCAGAAACTCCATCTGACCTCACTTGCCACAAGTGATTTTCTGCCGTTCTCTCGATCCACCTTTGTTTCNTTCCACTCCTTCCAATCCATACTTGTTGATCAACTCCTCAACGTACTTCTCCTGTGAGATCGTGTAGTTGAAGTTTTCATCCATTCCAATCTCATAACCACAAAACGACACACACTTCTCAGGGGTGACCTTTGTCGGTTCAGCCATTGTGAAAACCTTCATCAAGTTCTGCATCACTTGTTCCACCAAGGCATCTTGACCAATGACAATCAGATCGTCCACATAGACTCCCAAGAAGCCGATGGGATCAGAAACTCCATCTGACCTCACTTGCCACAAGTGATTTTCTGCCGTTCTCTCGATCCACCTTTGTGTCTTTGTAGCTTCATCAAACCAGCAAACCTTCTGGAGTATAGCATCTCGGTGATCTGCCCAATCCTTTGGACTTTCAATCAGTCCGTAAATCGCCTTCTGGATGAGCCACTTTTCTTGGGATCCTTCCTTCAAGATCTGGGTGTCCTTCAACAGACTCGGTGGAGTCACTACTGTGACCCGTCCAGGTGTTGATCTTCTCTCCGCCTGAAGAAAAGCGGTACGAACGTCTGCTGTGCTCACCGTCCAGTGATGCCTCGCAGCCATTGCTACCATAACCCGAGCAACGATAGCGTCCAAGCCCCCAGCAGCCGTCTCTGGAACATCTTGTGGGTCTACCTCCACATAGTTACCACAAGCCACAAATCTTGATTTCAATTTGTAGGGTGGTTTGATCACCGAAACAACCATCCCCGGAATCGTGGTCACCTCCATCGTCTTGTGAAGATCTTGGTATTCTTGTTGTGATATCGGTCTGATTGCTTCATGCGACAACAAGGACTGATACTCCGCCTGCAGTGACGGGATCCATTCTTCCAAGTTCCTCTTCACCTCATCCAACGTCACCGTCCTTGAAGTGAGCGTTTCCTTGCACTCCTGAACGACCATCTCTTCGTCCATCTTGGTGCATTTTGCCAATCTCTTCTCCATCTGTGTAGCTTCATCATCCAAAGCTTTGACCAGACCTCCCACCTCTAGAAAGTCCATGAAGCCTTTTTCTTCCAGCATCGCTTTGCGTAGACCCAAATGCACTAAGGTCTCCCATGTTTGCCATTGTTCTTTGTCTTGCCAATCCATCATCTTGTAGTCCTCTTCCATGGCTTTTTCTCCATCCAACGAGTATGCCCACTCCCCCCCTGTGCAGAGAAGTCGAAGCACAGGTGGAACATACTGCTTTCCATGAAGACGTCGCCTCACTGGTTGAGATGTTGCAAAGTCCCTGACATCCTCAGGCACTGATTGCACCACCACCTCTTTGTCGTCATCCGCAGCTTCTTGAAAGAGATCTTGCAAAGCCTCTTCATCATCTGTCGGCTCATACTCATCTCCAATGCCTGCTGCTCGAAACAACTCATCCACAGTGTTCTCTTCAGGAATCTGTGGTTGCAAGTCTGCAGGAGGTTCAACACATTGAACAACAACCGTCGTCCTGAGAAACTTCCCATCTGCCTCAACATAGTATCCTCTTGAAGACGGAGACATTTGCCATGCTGGTCCCCAAACCTGAATTTTTTGCATGGGTTTGGACCATCCTGGATCATCTTCGATTCGCTTGTGCCACCGTTTGGTTTTTGCCATGGCCTTGGTTCCAAAAGGAACCATCGGTGGAAGACGAATGCCAAAGGTCTGAAGCTGAGATCTGTGTCGTTCTTCTCCACAGTGGTATGCTGCAAGGGGCCAAAAGTGATTTGGTGCTTTACTTGCTGCCATCACTGTACGCACTCGGTTTTTTATGATGTTGATCTCGGCTTCTGCTCTACTGTTTCCCTGAGCCTCGTCTCCTGCCGAAGTTGTGTGCCAAATGCCTCGAGCTCTTGTCCATTCCTGCAGTTGTCTCGACACAAACTCTTTGGCTCTGTCTGTGTGCAATCTCACCAGTGGCAGATTCAAAGCTGAGAGCCTTGCATGAATCACCGCCAATCCCTTGATGATCTCCGTTGCATGTCTGGTCTTCATCGGGATCACAAAGGTCAAGTGCTTTACCTCAAAATCCTGAAGATCCTTCACTGTCTCCATCCACTTTTGGTTGGCTGCATCGGCCATGTTGATTGTCACCTCATCTAATGGCTCTTCATGTTGAAGATGGTCAATTGGCACACCAGACTCCCCCCTTTCTTGGTTTGGATTCTCCCCCCTTTCTTCATCCTTCTTTCCACAACATGCGGCAGCTAGAGGCAGACCATTCTTCACTGGAATGGTGAATGTTCCGACCATGAAGTACCTGAAAGATCCTTGTTCTTGAAATGAACCAGGATTGAACGGTCCAGCCATGTCTACGCTGAGTGCATAGGACTCTGGTGTTGGAATTCTCCGACGCTGTCTGTCTCTTCCTTGACTTTGAACACACACCATACAGTCACGTCTGTATGGCTGATGGCCCATCTCCACATGACGCTTCCAATCCAACAACTCTGCAGCATCTTTAGCATTCAACGCTCTAAGTGCTGATGAAGATCTTGCCACAGGATCTATAGGCTCTGAGCTTACTACCACTGGACCCAGTGACCCAACTGTTCTTGTTCCTTGTGGTACTTCCCTCCTGCCCTGACGTGATACTTCATCTTGTTTTCTTCTGATTGCAATTTGCAAAATAGCAACCAAACCTCTAGCCCATGCTGCTGCCGCCTTGGCTTGTTGAAGCCTGTCCCCCAAGTCCTCTGACCATCTCTCCATTTCTTGGCCCAAGGTGATTCGCATTCCATCAAGAGCATGCACCTCTGGGATACTTGACAACATCTCTGTTGGCTTCTTGTGAGGATGACCAAGAGCCCCCTGGTCAAATCTGATTCTCGTCAGACTGCATGTCTCGATGATAGTGAAAGTCTCAGGCCATGACAGGAAACTTGGGAAACCATACTGTGGACGTAATCTTGTCTCTGGAAGAAATTCCTCAGGATCCGAAGGNCAACTCTGCAGCATCTTTAGCATTCAACGCTCTAAGTGCTGATGAAGATCTTGCCATAGGCTCTGAGCTTTCTACCACTGGACCCAGTAACCCAACTGTTCTTGTTCCTTGTGGTACTTCCCTCCTGCCCTGACTTGATACTTCATCTTGTTTTCTTCTGATTGCAATTTGCAAAATAGCAACCAAACCTCTAGCCCATGCTGCTGCCGCCTTGGATTGTTGAAGCCTGTCCCCCAAGTCCTCTGACCATCTCTCCATTTCTTGGCCCAAGGTGATTCGCATTCCATCCAGAGCATGCACCTCTGGGATACTTGACAACATCTCTGTTGGCTTCTTGTGCGGATGACCAAGAGCCCCCTGGTCAAATCTGATTCTCGTCAGACTGCATGTCTCGATGATAGTGAAAGTCTCAGGCCATGACAGGAAACTTGGGAAACCATACTGTGGACGTAATCTTGTCTCTGGAAGAAATTCCTCAGGATCCGAAGGTTGTTCTATGCCTATCTCCATATCCACATTTGCTTGACGTCCAACGTAGCAAAACCAAAGCAATCGAAGCCACAGAAGACTGTCTTGATCGCAAAGCTGCTTGTTTGCCCATGAAATGATGGGTAAACCGAACCTCGTCATACCATCTCTTCCCCGGATAGGTGGAGGACCATCGTCGTCTCTGAACCGTGAAAGGCTCACTGACCGGCAAGGGGGGCCAGCCAGCAACATGTCCACTTTGCCCGACCTGAACAAATCCTCCAGGTACGACACCAAAGCACGATTGTGCATATCCAATCCTTTTTGGAGTTCTACACAAAGCACCACATGCCCTTCCCTTTCACAACTCGTCCATAGTGAGGTCTGCTTTCCACTAAAGAGATGTACTACCAGGGATTTAGCCTCTGCAATTCTTTTCCGCTGTCTCCTGTTTAGTGGAACTTTTTCCATGTCCACCATATTGTCTCCTGGGATCTCTGCTGCAAGATGTGCCGGCACCTGTGGAAACAAAGTTGCAATCTCCAAAGCCTGTCTAGCTTGTTTCTCTGAGCACCAACCCCTTGCAGCATCCAATCTTCTTGTTGCAATCACATTTCTAATCCCAAACTTTTGGCTGTTGAAGAACTCCACTTCCGCCATCAAATCCATACCTTGCCATCTTTCCATCACAGGACATCCTCCATCCAGGTAGATGGGTAGCTTCGACCCATCTGGTCTTTTCATCTCGCAGCCTTGTTCATTCCAATTCACTTGGATTCCCAACTGAACCAGCGACGCCAAAGGAACAATTGGCTGTGTCCCTTTGTCTCTTGTGATCAGTGTCTCTGATCCGGGTACTTGACGAAGTGTCACCGTTCCAGAAGCCAAAAAGACTGGAGTTTCCACTGCCTTTTCCCATTCCTCCTCGCTCCTCATCGGACGTAGGCAATGGGTAGCACCTCCATCTAATAGCACCGTCTTCTGTCCAGTTGTGTCCAAACGTTGAAGTCTGACAGCACTAACTTGAGGTTTCCCACCAGTCCTCATGCTCTTCAATAACGACGTCACTTCCGACATCAATGTCGCTGCTTCCACAGATCCGGTTCCACCATCACTGCTATTGTCCTTCCCATTCCCTCCTTGATCACGTCCTTCTCCATGACCTTTACCATTTTCATCCACCACTTCTGCTGGTGTAGTTGTCGATATAGACTTGGTTGTTGGTGCGTCTTCTTGTCGTGCTTTTGTTTTTCCTTTGCCATTTCCTTTGTCCTTGTCCTTGGTGAAGTCTTTACCACCTCCACCTTTGGCTGTTTTGCCCTCATTCTTTCCGGACCCTTTAAATTGGCTTCCTCCTCTTCCTTGTCCACTCCCCCCTTCTGTCGGTTGAGAATCGACAGAAGACTTCACAGGACACTCTGTCTTTCTATGATGTAAGCTGGAGCACACAAAACATCGTGGTGCGCGATCTTCCAAGCTTTGCCAATCATGTTGATAGGCACATCTCTTTCCTTTTTGGCATCCATGTTCTGACCCCCAAAACTTGCAAGGACTGCCACCGGACGACTTCAACACCTTCACTGAAGCACCAGCCTTGTCAGTGCTTCCACCACTTGCCTCCGTTGTTCCTGTCTGCAACGTGTCCATCTCTGCAGTCAGAAGTTCCAAAAACTGAGCCAAAGTCTCATCTGTGGGTCTCTCGTCGATGTTGGACTCCATACGGTACGAAGCAATCCTGAACTGTGTTTGAGGATGCTGTTTGAGGATCCCTTGCACCACCACATCCAGTGCACGAACTTGTAGGAGAACATCTGGCAAAGTTGCTCCTAACTCCAAAGCTCTGCTGCGATGCCGTCTCCACATCCGAAGCTTCGTAGATGCATCAGCTGCCGATGATGCTTGTGAAGTCACTGTCAACTCGGTGAGCAGCATCGAGCGTTCACCCCATCCTCCTGGTTGGTAAGATCTCAGGATGCGATACAATATGGCACAAGGCCATAATTGTCGAGCTGAGATCAAGTCATGCCGCAACTCCGCCGGCAATGATGGCATCAGAATGGTTGTGACCCGTTGTTCAAGTCTCTGAATCTGCAACCCATTCCCAAACTTGGTTGAATCCACTGGCTCTGGCGGAGCAATGCGTAACCGCTCCAATGGTGTAGCTGCAAGCCACCTCTTGTAAACCTCCAACGTTGCAGCGGTTGTTGCACTCCACCAACTTCCAGCACTTGTACTCAAGTCACCAATCGTTGGCCGAATCTCGACCAACCAGTCAGCCGCATCAACTGCCGAGTTCTTTTGGGACACTGCTGGAAGCAACGGTAGCACTGGATTGTTCGACCTCAGTGCCTCATTCTCTTTCTCTGGTCCTTTTTCGATGGACCTCTTCTGCTCCTCATGATCACCAGGATCTCGGTTATGAAGTTGTTGGTGCCCTTGACGATCAGCTTGATAGCATCCATCAAAGAGATCATCACCATGTCTTTGTTCTTCTGGATCACCGGGGTATTCTTTATCATGAGGACGATGTACACCAAGCACTGTTCCATGCAAAGCCCGACCACTGCCTTGAGGTCTACCACCATCGGGCCCTGCCCTGGGGCGCTTGTTCATAAACTCCTCCATGACCAGCCCTGCTCAGGGGCGCTTGATGACAAAGTCCTCCATGACTAGCCCTGCTCAGGGGCACTTGATGACAATCTCCCCCATAATCCATTCCTCCAAGGTCTCGATCATGCCTTGTTACCGGCTGCTTCCAGTAATCACTCTGCATCTTGGCTGATTCTTGACGATCCAACATGCTTTTCATGGATTTCAGCTCCTGCTCAAGCCAAAACGTCCTAGCTTGCATGCTGCTCATCACATCCGTCATTGTGCCTTGTTCATCTCGACTTGGTTGGAGATATGTTCCTCGGCCATCCCCACTGAAATGTCCATCTTGTCCATATCGGGATCTAGCCCCGTGTCCTGGACGACAAACCCCTCCATCTTGTTCTTGTCGGGAATCCCTCCCGCCTTGAAGAACTTGGCCTCGTAGTTTCACAGCCTCACCACCAAGCTGCATGAATCTGCTCCTTGAAGATTGCTCCATCGCTTCATAGTTCATCTCCAAAGGGAAAGGCCATTTCGGCAACTCAGGCAATCCTCCATTGTCACCTTCTTCCATTGGTGGTGGTCCACTTGGTACTCTTGTACCATTTGGAGTGAACCTTGGAAGATCCAAACCTGCTGAGCTAGTGTTCACCCTCACCGGTGAATGATCTTCTTTTGACCTCTTCTCTTCGGTAACTTCTGACCACCCAGCCTAGAGATCCTTTTGTTAAAGATGATCTGATGCATGTGTCGAACAAGCATTTGCTTAAGATCGGGCATGAAGACCCATATGACCGAGAAGTGGCAGGAAATTCCGTGAAATTGCTTTGTTACAAAATGTTGCAGCAACATCTTGTTGTGTAGACAAAGAACAAAGGGTTTGGGCAAATAAAGGTTGCCAAACACATCTTGCAGTGTAGACTATATTGCACATGACTAAGTAGTCAGCGTGCTTTTCTTGCTTGGCAGACAGAACAACAAAAAATAAATTCTTTATACACACTGTAACCAGGGATGGGCTCAATTTGGTTTAAGAAATATTTGATGTACATCCCCGGTTACCAAATATAATTTCAATCTATGTATTGAGGTACACGTGGGTATTCTCAGCTAGGTGCCTTTTTTTTCTGGGCATGGATCATGAGAGTGCTGTCAAATTTGCTGCGCTCACGCTGCTCTCCGACTTTTTTGCAGCCACTCTTTCGAAACAAGTTTTTCAGCGAACTGGATATATCAACATTGCATGGCAGCATCTTCCGAAATCATTTTAATTTTTGTTTTCACGTTTTCTCCATCGAAGTTGGTTAAAACATGCAACATCGAATCTTAACCTTCTCTTCAGGTGCTTCCTTTTACTGTGTTTTGGATTGAATTCAATCCGCTTTGGTGTTCGGCCGCTTTGGGCTGATGTCCCGCTCTGGAGGTGCATTTGGGTCACAACATGTGATGTCTATCTTGGCGAAAATTGATGTCAATATCAGAAACAGCAATTCCATAGAATGTTCAGCTTTAATTCAAAAATGGTTTGGGGAGGTAACATCCTGAAATATGGCCATGAGATTTCCCGAAAGGCTATAGTAAAAAAATCACATCTGAGCAACACGTTTTTCAAAATATTTCATCCTGGATTCTACCAAATGCTGTTTGGCTGAAGCTGCCGCGCTCGATCAGTTCATTCGATCTGTCCTGCAAACAGCCATGGGTGGCAAGGGAAATGCCAAAGCAACCTAGTGTGGTTTATTTCAATCTTTTTTGGGTTGTTTTTGGAACCCAATTTATTTCGAATGTTTTTTTGGTGGGAAAACTTTTAAGAACCATCTCAAGAACCATTTTGATTTCAAGTGTGTTGCAGTGATCAAGTCAGGGTGGATCTTATCGCCCTTTACGCACTGGCGAAGTGGAATCAGGGAGTGGATCCGGGCATCACGTGGTCTCTAGATTTTTTTGAGTCCATTTTTGGCTGATTTCCCTTTAAGTTTAGGGGCTGATGCTTTTAAAAATCAATTTGGCAAATATGTTTCTTGAATCAGCGCAGTGAAACATATTTGAGGTACACGTGCACGTTGGGGGAACGCATCCGTATGCTTCACCTGCACCTGGAAGCGCACGTGCCCTGGTCATTGAATATACTTAAGGTTTGCCTTTCCTTCCCCCCACAAAGTCTTTTCTTTTCATAATTTCTTTCTTGGAAAAAATTGTTCGTGTTTGGCTAGGTGATGATGCACGGCGACCTTCAGCTGTGGGTCGTTTAGCGGATTCTGGGCCATCGATCTTTGAGGAGTTGGACCGTATACAAAACAATTTGAACCAGCACATCCAGTCCAATCCTTTGGAAGCAAAGAGCTACTTGGCATTTTTAAGTTACCCCAAGTTTTGGAATTGAATGTTTTTTGTTTTCCAGTTATTTCTAGGGTTCAGATTTGGCTTAGCTTAGGTGATGGTGTGGCCTTTGCATCTCCACATCCTAGCGATATGATCAAGGATGCCGAGCGCTCGATGATCGAATCCGGTTGCTATAGATTTGATTAGTCTTGGCAATATTGTTTGTGTTTTGTTTGTTTTTTTGAGACGTTGAGATGGAGAAACGTATGCTTATAGTTTTTTCTCCCATTAAAATCTGATCAGCTTCCTAGGAAACCACCCGATCTACGTGATGCGACAGTCGTACAAATCTCTTTGCCGCTTCTCGTGGGCCCGAGCAAAAATTGCACGTCAGGCTGCTGAACAGAGCCGAGAAATCATGCAAAAGGTTGCAGCTTTGAATATGCTTAAGGTTCGGAATTTGTAAATGTTTATTTTCTGATTTCTTTGGATTTCCTTTCACAATTAAGTCACGTCAATATCCGTGATCTTAGGACCAGCTTCAACTCGACATGGAGTTCAAGTTGCTCGAGCAGTTGGAGTTGATCAATGCTTTGAAGCCTGTTTTGCACAATCAGCCACAGGATGAGTGGACTACTCAAGTTGTGAATATTGTTGATGATGATGATGTGGCTGCCCCATCAAGTCGCTTTCGCTGATTTGGAACACCGCGATTTTGCCTGTTTTGCCATATATATAGCTTGTGAAATTCAAACATATGGGATTCATCAAGAAATTTTGTGAAATATGGGACCTCAAAAATCACAGTCTACACTCTACACCAATCTTCCCTTTGAAACAACAACGGCGAAACAATTTTTGGACATTTGCCCTATATATGGGCTGCGGTGGTGTTCGCAGATTTGAATTTTAAGCTGGCGTCGATCCTGAAGCAACGTACATGCTGGCATTAAAGGGAAGAGCGGCTACCTGTGTATGTGTTCAGTCAAAAAATCATTGATTTCAAGCAATTCCCAAGACTTGATCCTCTTGATATCCCCTATCTTGCCATCGCAACCCTTATATATATATATACAGTTCCCTTCATCTCCCTTTGTTTGGAGGTGCTTGGGCGCGCTGCCATGGTGACCGTGTCATTTCTTAGTGAGTAAGGCCAGGATTTTCCAAAAAAAACAAAAAGGGATTTTGGGAGATGCTTTCCAAAAGCAATTGCAAACACATCATGTTACAACGATTACCTTTTGATGAATCCTCAGTCAGTCTCAGGAGTATAAAAACGATTTGAAGCCATATCCTTTCGAAAACATCCTTTTCAAAATTTGCTCAATCCCAACTGTCCTTTCAGGCTGCATATGCGGCTTTGGCAAGTTGCTGAAGGTGCCACCTCAACCCGACCGTGCACATGTGGCAGGTTCATTTAAGTCTTATCATTGTGAGGGTTCCATGCATGTGCATATATGTGCATGTATGCATGACATTGTATTTTTATTTTGGTAGTCTGCTTGCAGCCACTTAGGGGTGCTGGAAGAGTGGCAAGTTTGTGTGCATACAAATGGTTCACCTGGTTCATGAATCTTCACAAAAAAATATTTTATCCTCATCAACTACAAAGCTTTAAAGATTCTTTGGATTCTTTGGGGGAATAATTCAATAGTTCATCTATCGCTGGATTTGGCCATGGGGAGACCGCTTGATCCTGCGCTCATCTCGGCCTATGCGGAATCCTTTGGAAAACATGATGTTTTAAAGCAACGTGGTTTTTCCGTTCTCATAGACATCAGTGGAAAGCTTTTCAAGGCAAGCAAACCGTCGCTCCATGATGTAGAAGGAAACACGGAGGTGGGGAGTTTGCCTATTTAAAGTACTGGGTTAAATTCGTTCCAATATGGGTTCTGCTCCCAACCTGTAGCCTTTTTGTTTTTGATTGGGGTTCTATAAATACTGTATACTAACCTCCTTTTGGAACTGTTACAGGTTGGGGGCAGCTAATACCAAATAATACCAAAATAATGTTAAATTCTATTTTTATGTCCTTCTACCTGTTTTAGGTTGAACACTACGAATTTTCAAATCCCCGTGAAATTCCCTTTGAGGTCATAGAAGCTATAATGGTGACTTCTCAAGGCAAAGGACGTTACAGCTCCCACATTCTGAAAGAGAGTCTTTTGGAGTTTTTTGAACGCAACAAGCTCTTCCCAAAGGGTATGGTTCGCTCCATGGATTGTGTAGAGAAGTGGGCCCTTCGCAGTGGACAAGCCATGCAGCGATTGGTAACTCACTTTTTCAAAATTAGGGAAAGTTTTGCAAAAAAGATGTCAATTATACATTATTCCTGAAAAACCATTCCCTCCCAACTCTGCCCTGAATTTTTTGACATCACGTAGCCCAACTCAGGCAAGCCGTTTCAGATTGCTGGCCCAAAGGGCGAAGACTGCAAAGGGGAAAAACACATCGGAACTTAAGAAGAAGCTGGAGCCCTTTGTCGATTCTTGATTGCAAATGGATTTGAATTGCTGGACTTGCCACACTTAAGAAGGCAGCTGCGGATAGTCAAGGCAACCTTCCCTATATATATATATATATATTTATGCTTCATATATTTCGTGAATTTTATCTTTTGATCTTTATATCATATATTTTGTAGATAGCTATTGATATCACGCTTCAATTCTGCAAAAAATTGAGGATTTTGCCGGTTCTCACCCTGATGATCTGGACTATACCGATGGGGATGATACGTTTTCAGCCCTGGACTCTATGTCGGAACTTAGTGCCCCGGCATCTGGTTCATCGTGCTCAGCAGTAACTCCCTCCTGCACAAGGGACAAACAACTGAAACTTCTGGCTGATCAAATGGAAGAGGCTTTGAAGCATAGTAAGGCTTCATTTGAACTACGTGCTGGTAGCAAGGTAGCTGATATCGCGAAGGAACTCAAAGATGCCATGGCCCGAAGTCGCAACATGGTCAATATGACACCCCCCAAAAGTGAGAAAACACAGAAGGAGAAGGAGTCAAAAGCTCTGCCTCCACATGTCTCATGGCTCTGCATGTGTCAAATATTTTCTCTCCAAGGGCCATGCATGTTATAACATATGTGAATAGGTGTTTTTCTTTTGACTCAGTCTTGAATTCTTTCTTCGATTGTCATCTTCTGTCTTGCTGGAGTTAAGGTTCTCAATTCTTTGAAAGCAGAACTCGATGGATCAGCACCAGCTCCGTTTCCACAGAGCGCTCAATATCAAAAGGCTTTCAAGGAGGAGAAGGCTGAGCCTGAGGAAGATGAGAAGACCAAAAAAAAAAGAAAAAAACAAATCAAAAAAACAAAAGGCAGATGTGAGGAAGATTCCCCAGAAACCTGAGGTTGAACCGCCAGTTTTAGATCAGGAGATTTCTGTTTACAAAGCCAAAGAGTACTCCAACCTTAGGAGCAAATTTCTCACTGCTGCTAGGGAAGAGCGTGGACTTTCCAACCAGGAAGCGGCGGATGAGTGGAATCAAAGTTCCCTCAAACGCAAATTGTTGGGGTCCCTCTCTGTGAGTGAACTCCGTCGACGGAGGTTCATTGAAAAAGGGTGTCATGTCAACCCTTGGGCTGATGCTGCAACCTCCTAGGTACCTCAAATGTAGAGCTGAAAAAACCAACCCTTTCAACCTCATTAAGATATTTTCCTCAAAAGAAGGATGATCTCGACCTTTATGATTCATGGTTGTGGTTTTATCAAAAAATGGAAGCTTATATGGAGGTTGTGCTCGCCCTTAATTTGTGTAAGATTCAGTGAACATACATGCATCCCTGGGTGGCATTTTTGTCACCGTACGTGTGATCTACACATGTGCGCGATCGATATCTACAATATTGATATGTGGGGCCAAAATGTGTTGATTTTTGCATTTTGTGGTTGCAACATTCACCGCACGCATGGCTTGGTCAAGCTGTACCATGTATATTGATGTGTGTATGTGACATACTTACCTGCAGGTTTTGCAACCACAGCTATCCAACAAATGGTGAGTGAACCGTCATTTTAAGGATTACATGTGATGTCACATACGGAGGAATAGGAAACACACTCCAATCTAATATACAGTCTTCCTTGGAAATTTAACCATATGTTTGAACTTAAATCCACTTTGCTGTACGATCCATTGGGTGCCATGGTTGTCTTGGAACTCCTTCGATGGAGGGCTCCGGCTGTGTTGATTTTGACTGTTGTCCTCCTAGCTTCCAATTCCCGGGTGCCACAGAATTTGGACATTGACTTCTGTGAGTTCTTTGCCGGTGAAGGCCAAGTTAGCTTGGCTATGTGGTCCACAGGCCTCAAGGTATCTTCACACGATATACGGTACTCCAACTTGATGGACTTGTGTTCAGTGGCTGGATTCTCGCGTCTCAACTGCATTTTTGATTGCTAGCCATATCACAGCAAAATCAAAAACACAGTGCCTCTCTGTAATTGAATTCAAACTGGTATGTATACGCGGTGTATACGTGTGTGTGTGTGTGTTGCTTTCAGGATGGCTATCAATGAGCTATGGAATGTGAAGAAGGGGGCTCTCTGTCTTTTTGGCATTTGCTGTAACAGCTATACCAAGATGTTCCTCACCTGCATTTTGGGAAAGCACGTTGTTCAATTCCCTAGTATCACAGCTTTGGTGTTCGTCTGAAATGAGGTCATGCCACACGTCAGGGCGAGATGTGTGGAATGATTTTCTGGGGAACACTGGCTACGAGTTCGTAAGGGTGGGCAATCTATTAGCCTCACGGCTGGTGTTGATGCTTCTAATTGTTTCGAGCCGTGGTGGACGGTGGCTCGTAGAACAGCCAGAAGGTTCAACCCTTCCCAACCACCCTCGCTTTCAGCAGTTGCTATCACTTGTCAAGGCCGTTTGTTTGCATTCAGCCAAGATTAAGATGAAGTTAAACAACTTGATGTGTTAAATCCCCCAACCGTCTCAGTTTTGTTTCAAAAACTCAGGTATTTTCCTGTTCGTTTTGGATGGGCGCTTTCAATGGAAAAACTCCCACTTAGATGGGCTGGGGGTTTGCTAAGGGATAGTAAGGGATAGCTGAGATAGCTAACCAGGTGCCATGTTGATGCTATATAGCTGACATGTGGGTAGTAACCACATGGTATGTCAGTTGCAAACCAGGCTATTGCTTGCTAGAGGTTAGCTATCTTACGAGCTCGGATAATATGTGATAGCTATCTGCAGCTATATAGAAAGCTTTTTGTTAAGTGGCTAGCTAGTAGATAGCTAAGTGGATAGCTGCTTCCAACATATCTATTTGCATCCTGGGCAAGTACTTAGCTAAGTGGATAGCCACATGGATAGCTAAGTGGATAGCATCATAGCTAGCTAAGTGGATAGCTTCATGGTTAGCTTAAATAGCTAAGTGGATAGCTATGTGGATAGCTTGGGGAGCATGGTTTGTGAATGGTACAATTTTTGATGAATTTCTTCAGTTCTTACATTGTTTTTATACTACTTTTCATTGTGCTGCTCAAGATTTCATGTTACCAGATTCAAAAGACAGAAATATGTTGCAAGTTTTTTTTTGACAGAAAAAGAACATGTACAGCAAGCACCTTTGTGATGTGCAAGAGCAATTGTGAAGATTTTGAACATTGACATTTGTTTGTTTTGTGAATGCAGGTCGTTTTTTTTGAATTTCCAGCTGACCAAACATGTGGCTCTGTATACACAACTGCTGTGAAGAAAGTCTCAAAAACATGAACATGATGTGGCATTATAAAGCAGAAATGTATATATACACATGTTTCATTATCAGGTATATGCATTGTGAATGTGATGCTTGTATACCCTCAGCAAACCATGTATTGAACTCATATATATGGCTCAAAGTGCTTTGCCTTCGTAGCTGTTGCATTCTTGCTTCTACACTTTGTATATTGGTTTTTGAACCATGTTGCCATCCCATGTGAAAGAAAGGGTCCAAAAGGTGTTGGATGATAGCTCCCTTGGTGAGCTTGCCAAATGGAAGGCAATCAGCAAATATTTGCTTGAAGAAAAAATCTTGTATAAGCAATGTATCAAAGCTGACCAGCTTTTGGTCCATCCTCAGAACCGAGGAGGCACAGGGGTGCAAGTGTTCAACTTGCATGTCAAAGGAAAACGCATCTTGGAATGTGGATGTGATACATCTTTGCTGGTGGGGTCCACTTGTGTGGAGATGAATCCTGACCAAGCTAAGAGGGCTGAGCAAGCCAGATTGCCAGAGTCAATCTATGCTCAGTATCCATTTCATAGCGCCTTGCAGTGGCCATGAAAGATTTTTGACTGTCAGCAGCTCTCATGTCAGTCAATTCTTCAAAGCAATGATTGCTGGATGCAAATCTCCAGAAGACAGTTTGGTGGATCCAAAAACTGGAAGGATGTCCATTTCTTCCATCAGCGACAGTGACTTCCTGCAAGCCTGCAATGAAGGATGGAGCTGGACAGTCATTCCATTCTATGTGGAAGCATCTTGCTTTGATATCCAAAACTTTTCATAGAATTTGGAGTTAACTTGTTTTTCTCCCAGAGGCCCAGCATATTTTGCTTTGTTGACTTCCAAGGAAAGCTTTCCTACCCTGCCAACTATGGTGCAGGGAGCTTTGAATGCCACCAACATTTGTTTTGAGGCTTTTGGAGAAGTTGACCTCCTCAGCACAGTTGCTGCCAGGGCGCAGCATTTGATGGATGCTGGAAAAATGCCTGATTTTGCAAAATTGGCTGAGCTGTCAGCTGCTGGATCTGTTTCAGCATATGCCAATGTGCTTGGGAAGTTTGTTCAATGCTCTGGTGGTGGGTCCCCTTGGGAA
The DNA here is from genome assembly GCA_000507305.1 of Breviolum minutum Mf 1.05b.01. Classification (NCBI taxonomy): domain Eukaryota; class Dinophyceae; order Suessiales; family Symbiodiniaceae; genus Breviolum; species Breviolum minutum. The sequence continues at coordinate 74,763 of DF240233.1, forward strand.
GCAATCAAGCACCCGAGTACCTTCTCCATGGTGGACAAGCCCGTCAGCCTGGGAAAAGAATACTTTCAAGCTGTGACTGAAGCAGATTTCTCCAGCACAAACATGTACCCACTGCTGAGATTGGGAGTCCTTTGCTGCAATTTGACTGCCCCCAAGGCAAAAATTCAAGATGGTTTTGCCAGGTTGCTGAGCAAGTCTGATGTCATCTCATGCAAAGCCAAAAAAATGGCACCTGCACTGGAAGATTTGGAGAAGAGAATGGCAGCTGCTTGGGGAAAAACTTTGTCCAGCTCTCCCCAAGCAAGTGCTTTCAAAGCCTTTGGAAGATTTCAAGTCAGATCTTTGCTGCACATCCTCAAGAAGGAAAAATCAGGTGGTGAAGGTGTCACCTATGGCTCTTTGGATGAGATCATGGAACTTTTCAACCAAGAGTTGGAGAGCCATCAAGCTCATGTGGTTGCTTCCAGTGCTTCCAGTGCATCTGGTGGCTCTGTGCCACAAGCATTGACCATGGA
>DF240233.1:75450-108449 GCA_000507305.1 Breviolum minutum Mf 1.05b.01
AAAAAGCTGGTAAGTCTAGGGAGGATATCCACATTCCTTTGGTATCTGACCAGCTGAAGTTGCTTTTTGACTTTTTGACCTCTGAGGGGACTGATTGCCTTGCAAGTGGTGGTGCAAAGCATAGGAGAAATTATGAGAAAAGTGGCAAATTCAAGGCCAAGGGTTCCAAAGCTGCAGCATCTGATGATGATGCTGATGCACCTAATGCTGGTGATTCTAATGAAGAGCGAGCTTTGTATACATATAATCTTTTTTGAAGCACCATTGGAACATTGATTGAAAAAGGCAGAGAGCATTTCAGCCAAGCTTCCACATTTGCGCACATATGATGCTTTGTCTGCTTTGCTTGCCATTTACCAAGCAGTGTTTGTTGGCTTTCTGCTTTGTAAGCTGTGTATGTTTGATAATTCTTATGGCACTTTGCCTTATACAGCATTCCTTTCAGCATTCAGTGTTGCTTTTCCTTCATGGATGTGCAAAGCATTGCTACTGTGAAACTTTGCTGCAAATGTATTGTTTGTGTGTTTGGCTTGTAGGCTGTATGTTTACCTGTTGCTTTTGCCACCCAGCTCGCACACTTTGCTTTGGAGCCATGCCATTGGAGCCCATGACTCAACAAGAATATCAAGATCTCTATGCCTGCAGTCAAAGGGAGGGTGCTTGGCAAGGGGCTGCTTATGTGTTTTGGAACCACATTGAGAAGCTTGAAAAGCAAGAGGGTGAAGATGCTAAGAATCTTGCTGGAGGTGAGCATGGTGCTGATTCCAAAAGTAAGACTAGGTCCAGGTCACCAAAAAAAAGCTGAATAGCAGCAAGGACAAGAGCAGTAAGCAGGATACCTGCCAGTAGCAATTTTGACTGGCAATTCTTGCTTCTTTTGCTGATTTGGTTTTTGTAGTGGTAGCAGCATGGTGGTGCCATACATCACATCTTTGGCATCTTAGCATTGCTTGCTAAATTGCTTGTGCTGAACTGTGTTGCAGTGCAGAAGCAGGAAACCATATTTTTTGCACATTTGCATCATGAAACAATTGATGGCTTGAATGCCAATGTGCGCTTAAAGCATTTTTGCTTCAATCACAAATGACAATATGTACATGTAAAGAATCAATGCTGTTTATAGCAATATAGGAGACATGGGATAGTTTTGGAAGGCCATTTAAACTGTACCATTATTCAATATGTATGTATCATTATGCTTGCAACACCTGGCATTTCATTAATCACATAGGGCTACACACTTTCAGCATAGACCTGGCAAAATCATTCTTTGTGGCTTTCAGTATTTTCATGCTGCAATCACACCTATACAACACAACATGTTAAGCTTTACTGCTACAAAAGCAGTTATCAACTGCTACGAATGCAGTTGCTGCTGGCATGGCATTGGCAGCTTCTGTGCGGCTTGAGGGATGGTGCACTATCAACCACTTGGCAGCAATAGTTTACATGCATTGGCTGTCACCAAGACTCAATATGGTTGCCAGTGCTCTGAAGTATATAGATATTGGTTGGTCAGTGGTATAGTCTCTATGTCTATGGGTCTTGGTTGTTGGTATAAAACATATATGGCTTAGTTGCCCTTGGATTTGAGGTTTTTTATCATGATGTCAAGGAGACTCAGCCTGATTGTTCATGAGAAGAGCAATATACCTGAACATAGTGGAAACAAGAATCCTGTATATGTGAAGTCTGTGTTGAATGAAGGTGTTCTAATCAATCTTTAAGATAGCTGGAAGTGCACCAACTGTTCTGCAAGAAGATCTTTTGGACAAGCTTTACATTCTTGGCTATGTATACTTTATATACCTTTCAGTCATCAAGGCTTTTATCAAGCCTAAAGGGCCAGTTGCTGCAGCTATGCCAAGCTTCAGGTATCCCACAGCAACCTGCTTACCCACCACCAGGTTGAACACATCCCATGCCCAAGCTGATACAGCTTCGCCTATAGTTAAATGTTGAACTGTAATGTTTTGCTACCCTGAAATTTTTGTTTTGATATATAGTCATGTCTGTGAAATGACAAATTGTAATGGTCACACAAGAGAACTGATTGAATGTTTTCCCTATATATTGGTCAACACCACTTTAGATATCAGATGCGCACACACATGGTCTTTTTGAATGATGCATGTGCAAGGCCATGTATAGAATGGTTGACTGTGGTTTTGTGGCATGACTCATTGATGTGGTCATATTGTACTTTTGGCACACATGTTGGTTTTGGTTTGCAAGAGTTCAGAATGTGCAAAGTCTGAAGCCTTGTGCTCTGGGTTAAATATAAACAATTGTCCCTCTCCAAGCTGGGCCCTGCTCCCAGGTATGTGGTGCTCCAATATACTGATTGGTTTATTCTGGAAATGTGTTGGGGCCATGGTCAATTCTACACAATCTTGGCTGCATTCAGCTGGGAACTCTTGGCAACAGTGAAAAGACCATAAATATCATATATATATTTATTTTGGGGATACCAAGCTTAAATGCTATATAAAAGGAAAATATCAAAAGAACCTGAATTACCAAGCTTGAATGCAATATGTTTTGGTGTTTATATGAAAGTGTTTGATATAAATGGTTTGCTACATTGCATCCCATGGATGCTTCATGGTCTGGGTCACTGCTGAGAATGCGTGGTTTCTCATTACCCCATATAAAAAGACCATTGTTTCCTGAAGCAAAGTTACTGAATTGGTGTTTTGATAAAATGAACCTGCCAGATGGATTGGTGAAAACCCCTGCCTTGAAAAAAGTGTTGGGAGTAAAGGTGAAGCCAAATTTAGGGTTCTCAGCTGTTATGCTATGGAGTTGTGGCAAAAAAAANAACAACAGTTTTGGTAGTAAAGGGGAAGCCAAATTTAGGGTTCTCAGCTGTTATGCTATGGAGTTGTGGCAAAAAAACAAGACGCTCTAGTTTTAGGGCTGCTGCCAGGGCTCTACCTAATAGTGATATTCATGAGCTAGTGAGGCCCCATATGACCTAGCACAAAGGTCATAAAGGCTTTCAAGCCAAGTAAAGAAAGAACATTTTATATATATATATATTTATTTATTTATCTTTCATATCTTTCTGGATATGCAGATATAGAAACTCATGTGTGGAAGATGTTGGATTGGTTTGGATGAGAAAAAGAAAGGGATTCGCGCACCACATGTATATCTGTGTTGTTTCTCTCATGTAGTGTCTGAATGGTGGATGTAGGTATTTCTCAAATACAATAGATTCCTATACATGATTTGTTTGCATCTTTGCCACCAAGGTAGTTTCTATTGGGGCTGTACATAGCACTGGGCCTTGGCTGTCAAGCTGATCAAAAGAAGAATGAAAAAGGGATGGGTGAAACAATGTTAAATGGATGTTCTGCATACTTAATGCCAATGCTTGTTCTAGGTTCACAGCAATTGCAAACTAGGCTTGCTCAAGCAAACTTACTTAATGCTGAATGCTGTCAAATGTAGCTTCAAGCATCCCTTGCTAGCACCTAAAGCTTTGATTGCTACCATTGTTAGTCTCTGGCTGCATGGCTTTCATTAAAGGGCAACCACTTTCAGATGTTTGGGGAGCATGAATATGTTGTACTGCATTGGAATGATGGATGGCGTACTTGGTTGCTTATCTGGTTGTATATAGTTTTCTTATTTGATTAACTGTTGGGATGTTTTTCCTGAAAAGCAAAAGTATGTTCATGATCCATTACAGTATTACATAAATGTATCAAACCAAGGCTGAAGATGGCACCTGGCCCTGCTGAAAGAGATATTGTTAATGGAGACCAGGTTGTTCCGAGTTATTGGTTATTTAAGGGTGGTGTATGGTACAGAGTTGTACACTGGACAAGTGGATGGAGGTCTTATATGTCTGATGTTCAACTGAGTGCGCTAGTGAATCCAGTAACTAGAGGGCCTGAGCCTGACTGGACAGCTCTCTCTACTTTGATGAGGCATTTTGCTTGATGTATATTTGCAATTGTTACTTGACTGCAAACAAAAACTATTGACAGGCTACAGGTGGTGACCCAAGCAAATCAATATATTCAAGTTTGAATATATGGTTACATAATAGCAACATAATGTGTATAGTCATGGGTATAGAAAGCTGGTCTAGATGTGAAACAAATTAGTTTATTTATGATATTTGACAATCAATATGGTCGACAAATGTCAAAAAACTTTGGGATTTTTGAATTTGGAGACACAATCTATCAAAACCATTTGGGGCAAGTGAATTTACATATACAATTCACTGGCCTGATTTGGGGCAAGTGAATTTACATATACAATTCACTGGCCTGATTTGGGGCAAGTGAATTTACATATACAATTCACTGGCCTGATTTGGGGCAAGTGAATTTACATATACAATTCACTGGCCTGATTTGGGGCAAGTGAATTTACATATACAATTCACTGGCCTGATTTGGGGCAAGTGAATTTACATATACAATTCACTGGCCTGATTTGGGACAAGTGAATTTACATGTACAATTGGTTTCCCTTTGGGATAGTCAGATATTAATTTCACTGATTCAAATGTCTGAGGTACAAAAGCAATTGATGGTGGTTGATGATTTTGGCCAAATTGGGCCTTGGCAAGAATAATTCCGCTGGTGAGGAAAAAAAGATGCTGCATTAAGCTTAATTGCTGAAAGTACTACAACACTGTGAAAGCATTTTATCTATAGGTGAAAGCATGTTTGCTTAATGTATGGCTGTTTTGGATTTTGCATATGACTGGCTTGAAATGCCTAGCTTTCACAAGCTGCTTTTCCTGCTTAAGGATATACATGGTTCAAAGTCACAACTAACAAACAAAGTTCATAAACACACTTCGTATCACAAAGCAATTGTGCTTTTTTTTTATTACACTCTGATATCTTGCTATAGTTGCAATGGCTGTCGAATTGGATGTGGTTCTGCCTACTGGTTTGGGTGGCTACAAGCCTGAGTGGCATTTGGCTTTGGCTGATCGAATGACAGTGCATGCTGTCAAGCCTGCTCAGCCTTTTTGGACACCAGAAGAGTGCCCTCTCTCAAAATAAAAAAGTAAAACAAAGCAAAGCATATATGTAATTTGAATTGTTTGTTCTTTTCTTAGCACAGCTTAAATGCTCAGCAATATGCTTTACTACTGAGGCTTGAAGTGCGCAAGTTGTTCTGCAGGCAGACCTTTTGGAAAACTCCGTACAACCATGACTTTGAGCCTACTTGGAAGGCATCCAATGGATGCTGCATGGTTTGGGTCACTGCTGAGAATGCATGGTTTCTCATTACCCCATATAAAAAGACCATGGCTTCTTGTGAAGCAAAATTACTGAATTGGGGTTTTGATAAAATGAACCTGCCAGATGGATTGGTGAAAACCCCTGCCTTAAACAACAGTTTTGGCAGTAAAGGTGAAGCCAAATTTAGGGTTCTCAGCTGTTATGCTATTGGAGTTGTGGCAAAAAAAACAAAAAGCTCCTAGTTTTAGGGCTGCTGCCAGGGCGGCCAAGTGCAAGTCCATACCGAGGCCCAAGCAGGTGCTGAGCCAAAGGACCCTCCTAAGCTATGCCCCCTGCTTCTGCTTCAGGTATCCCAAGCCAACCTGCTTGCCCACCACCAGGTTATACACCTACCATGCCACAAGCTGGTACTTCACCATCTCCACCAGATGCTAGACCAAGGCAGGGGTGGATGATGAAGACCAAGGAACTGATTGTAAGTTACAAGCAATCTGAATGGTGGAAGTTTGAGAGCCTGTGTGCTGAGTAGCTTGCAAATACAAATTTGTTTTAAAAACTTTTTTTCAGCAGTATGCTTTTAATTCAGGAATGCTTTAGCATTTGTTGCCCTGATATGTAAGAATGACATTTCACCAAGGTACTTTGCAAGGCCACAAAACCTCAAAGGATGGTATGAAAAGGCCTATGCATTGCGCAATGCATACAGAGACAGGGACTGGTACAGAGACAGGGACTGGTGGAGATGTGATTGGCTATGTGATGAGTAACCTGAAAAAAGCCTACCAACATTGATGTTCTGTTTAGATGTTTTGTATGCAATATGCTTTTCCCACCAAGTGTGTTTTGTATGCAATATGCTTTCCAGAACTTCATTACATCATTTTCTTTTACCTAGGTATTTGCAGAACAAGCAGCTCTATGGCACATGTTGGCATCTTATCAAGAAATGATGCTATGCTTAAAAGGTTACAACTTTGGGTTGCAAATATGATTACTGCCTGAGCTCATCATCTACCAAATGACTTTTTTTTTGGTTTGAGAAACAGTACATATTCACCAGAGCATGAATTCTGAATATCATCCTGTACCCTTAAGCTTCAGCACATCTCAGGAAATGCGTATTTTATCTATCAACTGGAGATGCCAACTGGATCCTTGACTATTTTGTATTGGAGGTGCCTTGGTTGAGACTGTTGCTACCCACTGTTGATCCAAGAGTTTGGCATGTGATGTTATGTTCTTTGAAAGTGTGAAACTTTGATTTGCAATCCAGGGTTGTTTTGACAAAAACAAATGATTAATGTTTGAAACATTGGAATGCTTCTTGCATTTTTTTCAATTGGCTATAGTGCTGCTATGTCACAAACAATTTCCAATGACCCTGCATGACTCAAGTGTTCATACCAACTATATGCATCTATGCTGTTGCAAAAACAAGATTGCATGCCTTCTAAGGTATATCTTGATCCTGAGCTATGGATGGCAAACCGCGTATAATAGCAAAGAACAGCTGGCATGGCCATGAATGGTTGAAATGTACTAGTTTCAAGAAAAATAACTTCTAAGCAAGGTTTTGTGTTTGGCTTCTATGCTGATTGTTGTTTTTAATGTGATACATCTATTTGGGTTGTGTTTGAATCACTGGTGCATGTTTTGAATGGCTATGCTGATGACAGCTGGATCCTTTTGCAACACAGGCATGCAAAGAAATCTCTGAGGGCATTCAGATTGATTCAACAAAATCATGTCAGCACGCTAAAAGTCTAAGGCAATTGAAACTTATCATTTGTTTTTGAATAATGTTAGAATTTGACACCTTAGCCTTTTCTTCTTTATTGGAGCCCTTCAAAAAATGCTAAGCCCGCACCATGCTGTTTTCACAATGTTTAGGTAGGTATACAGCCATATGTGCTGGATTTGGATGCTCTTGAGTACTATTCACTATTGAGAAAAAACAAACAATGAAGATGGCAAACCTGCCTGAGAAAGCTGCTGGTTTTGAATGTACTTGAAATGCATGTCATGCAATGTGCTTATAGATATCACATAGCTTAATGCATGTATGCTTGCTACATGTATGCATGCTTGACAAGTATGATTGCAACATGCTTCAGCTCAGCAACCTTGCTCTATATCCTTAATGCGCACACTAGCATTTTTGCTGTGTCCAAGCAAGCCCTTGCTTTCAGCTTCCTGCTTTACTAGTCATGTGGTCCTGCTCTGCTGTTGGACAAGAGATTCTGGCTGTAGGGGAATGCTTAGCTAAGAGATCAAAAGCTGCTACAAAGACTAAGTGCCAGAACATGGAAAATGGTATGGTTGACAATGTGGTGACAAAGATTAAAAAGATGCAGCTGTCCATTACAAATGGGCATGAGCTGTATGACTACATTTCTCAAAGCAAAATGTCTGAAGAGCACAAAGCTAAGCTGGTGCAGTGTGTGGATGGAAAGTTATCCACCCCCACTCAAGAGGAACCAAGGCAAGGCTTTGTGGTGAAGCCACGGCTTTTGGTCAACATTGGCCCTTACATGACAGCTGCTGGCTGGAGCCAGCTGGAAGATCCCAGCCTTTCCTGGCTAGCAAAGTCTACAGTTGTCATCAAGAGATTGAAAATGTGTGGGGTGAGATCTCTTCATGAAAGAACTTCTCAGCATTGCTTGGCAGCACTGCTTTCCACATTGAGCAAACTTCCAGGCCATAGCATGATTTGGGAAATGCTTTTGTCCTTCAAAGCAACCTTCAAGCAGAATGAGATTCCACACGCAGCCCCATACTTGCAGACTTTCCCTGCATCACCTCAAGACCTACCAGCTCACATCTTCAATGTAGCATATGTTGGTGATGACCAGCCAATTGAGAACAAGAACATTGATGTGATCAAGCACATTGCTGGGTCCCACATATCTTGTCGCAGCACAAACAAATTGCCCAAGAGCAGTGGCGACAACTCCAAAGGCCAGTCAGCAAAGGGCCAGCCACCTTCTGCAGCTGAAGTGGCCACTGGAGAACAACACCAGCAGGCACAATTTGATCCAATGAAAATGTGTGCTACTATGATGCAAGCAATGTGTGCTACTATGGCCAGGCAGGGCCAGTTTGCCAGCATGTTCAATACCAATACAGAAGTGAAGATCAGTCCCAAGAAAAAGGAGCAAAAGGCATTGGAAGATGGCACTGCTGCTGCAGGATCATCTGTTCCAGCACTGCCTGCACCATCTTCAGCATCTGCTTTGGAGCCCAAGAAGAGGAAGGCTGCTGAGGCAAACCTGCCTGAAAAGCATGAAAGTGATGCTGAAGCTGCTTTTTCAGCCTTGGTGGCAAGGGAAGACAAAAAAGCCTGTCCCCAAGGCAAAGGGGAAGGCCAAAGGGAAGCCCAAGGGAAAGGCTAAAGCTGTGATGAAAAGGCCATCCTCCAAAGCTTTGGAGTTTGAAGTGCCTAAGCCTACAGCTGCAGATTTGGACAAGAAGGTGATGTTTATGCCAGCAGGGTTTGGCACCAAGCTAGGCTTTTTGCAAAGAACACCTTGATGTTGGATGGTGAGGCTGCCAAAGCTTTTGCTAAGCCCAAGGGCCAAAAAGCCAGGGAGATGTTCAACATGGCAATGGTGCATTACTCTAAGAAGTAATGTCTATATAGCTTTTGTGGGTTCCAGCTTAGGGTACATTGATGCTGGCAGTGGCTGAAATGCTTTTGCCTGCAGTAATGTTTTTCATGCTTGTAGTCACATGTTAGGGCAGATCTGCTAGAGATCTTTGGAAAGGCTGGAGGTGTTGGAAAACTTTGTTTTGCTACTGAGCTCTTGTTTTCTTTTCCATCATGTGAGACAAAGAATAGCTTTGAACATGCGCACTTGCATGGGACAAATGATTTCAAAATGGTATCTCTTGACATCATGCAAGCCTTCCAGCGCAAAGGATTCATCTAGATGAGACAACATATGTTTGCTTGGCTCAGATTGGGATTGCTTTGTGATTTTGCTTCAGCAAACAATGGCAGCTTCTTCATCTTCCAAAGATGAGAGGCCTGCAAAGTTTCAAAAGCTTGATGCTTTCAAGAGAAAACTGCCATACATCTCAGCTTCAGCCCTGGCAGCATTTTTGGGTGAAGTCAAAGAATCTGGGCCACCAGAATTGGGAAACAGAAAGCAAATTCAAGAAGCAACTGCACATGCTCTCAAGAGCACTGCATATGGGCCAATGGTCACTCAAGCCCCTGCTAAACAGTCAGATGGAAACACCAGAGAGATATTTTGTATGTGAACCCTTTGTCTCTACTTGCTGCAGCAGTGGAGCAGGGTGGAAGCTACACCAAATTGATGCTAGGTGCTTTGGAAGAAAAGGGTTGTTCCTTTGAGAAGCCCTTTCGTGTGCTGCTTTATGCAGATGAAATTGTTCCAGGCAATGCCTTGGGACATCATGTGAGTCGCAAGGCGTGGTGCTTTTACATGTCAATATTAGAATTTGGCCCTTTGCAGCTCCAAAAAAACAAGCTTGGCTTACTGTTATGAGTCAAAGGGCTTCCATTGTGAATACACTGTCAGCTGGTGCCAGCCATCTTTACAAAATTTTATTTTTGAATCCTGAATGTCAAGTCAGCAATGCATTGGGACTGAAAATGCAAGACTCTTTGAAGCATATTTTCTTGCAATTTGGTGGTATTCTCCAGGATGGAGGTGCCCACAAAAACACCTGGAGTGTGAAGGGTGATGGCGGCACCAAATTCTGTCCATTATGCTTGAATTTGGTATCTTCAAGGAGCAACCTTGTATCCCAGGATGGGGAAGCAATCCTGACATCAGATATGCATTTCTCTTCAAATTTGGCGCTGGCAAGCAACTCTGCTATTTGGAAAAGCATTGACACCCTTGCTAAGAAGAAGAATGAGCTTACACAACACAATTTCAAGTTGTGGGAGCAGGCAGCTGGCTACAATTTTGAGCCTCAAGGGCTCTTGTTTGACAAAGAGCTTCGAGAGTATGTCAAACCTGCTGACCATTTCCTACATGACTGGATGCATTGCTTTCTTTGCAATGGCATTGTTGCAACTATCATGAACCTATTGCTCAAGGATTTGGAGGTTGCAAAACTTGATTTTTATGATATGTTTCAGAAGTACCTGCAGTTTTGGAGCCTGCCCAAAAGCATGAATGCTTCTTCTCTTGGAAGCCTTTTCACTGCTAAGAAGAAAAAGGCCAACAAGGATGCCAACACCTTCAAAGCATCTGCTGGTGAGTTTTTGGGTTTGTACCCAATCTTGACATATTTGTTGCAGAAAGTTTTGCTTCCACCAGGCACTTGCCCAAAACAATGTATGGTTTTTGTGGAATTGAGCAACTTGCTGGATTTGTTGCAAACCATCCCACTGGGCAAGATCACAGCCAAACAAGTCGAAGCTTCTGTGGGTGCTCTTTTCAAGGCTTTGGAGGTGGCTGGATGGGTTGGTTTTTTCCATGCCAAGTTTCACTGGCTGGTGCATTTTGCTGGTCACCTGTCAAATCTGCAGTGCCTACCCAGTTGTTTTACACACGAGAGGAAGCATAAGACAGTGAAGCGCTGTTTACAGGCTGTGACCAATACAGCAACCTATGAAAAATCTGTCTTGGAGAAAGTGGTGGCACAGGATTTGTTTGATATCAGGCAAGAAGGTGTCTTTGCTTCCCAATTTGCTTTGCAGAACAAAGGTGCTGCATCCAAGAAATTTACAACTTTTTTGTCACAGCACATGGCTTTTGATACTTGCTATACTTGTGCAACTTTGCTGTTGCACCCCACTGGAAAAGTCTCAAAGACAGACTTTGCCCTCTACAGGGACAGCAATGACATGCTTGGTTGTGGTGAAGTGTGGCTGCATTGTGAAGTGGATGGCAAGCTTTGGACTTTACTTTCTGTGTGGAAGCTCGAGCCTTACAGCAGCAATACATGCTCAGCCATTTGGACAAAAACTGAAAGACCCATGCTCTTGGATTCCCAACAAATTTTGCGCCCTCTGACATGGCAAAAACATGGCGACCAGAAAATTGTTACTTTGGTTCTAATGCCTTACAGGCCTTGATGTGAATGATTTAGCAAATTTGTTTTTTTTGCATGCCAGTTGCCTGCATGCATGGTCAGCACAGGAATTTGCATTTGTCTTGGCAAAAAAGCGCAGCTCTTACTGGTAGGTGGGTGTAGGGTGTGGAATAAGTTTGCATCTTTTCTTATAAGGATGTTTGAAACAGCAACTGGAAAGATAACAAACTCACCTACAGGTTCATGATAAGCACATTGTGTATCATACTGAAACCCTCAAGTTCACCATTTTTTCTTCTTGAACCTATGTGATGCAAGCAAAGAAACTTGCATGTATGCTGGTCTGTCAAGGGCAAAAAAGTAGCCAAAGATCAAGGTGTATATGACTAAAGTGTTTTTTCAATTCTTGGGGAGTCCAATACTTATTATCATTCTTCTGTTTTCTACAAAAGAACAATCAGGTCAGCAACTACATGTTCCAGGCCAAAGAAACACTTAAGTATAGTGATCTTAATTGTGTTTATAGGGTGCACTGTCTGCTACTAAGTGTTTATGGTGTGCAAAAAAATGATATTCACAGAATCATGCAAAAGGAACAAATCTCAATTTTTAATTTGTCTTTTTCAACCATGGGTGACATGTTTCTGACATAGCTATCCACTTAGCTATCCACTTAGCTATCCACTTAGCTATCCACTTAGCTATCCACTTAACAAAAGGGTTATCCACTTAGCTATTCTGATAGCTAACCGCAGCTACACCATGGCTAAGTGGTTCACATGTGGGCTGATGTTAACCACTTAGCTATCCATTTCGTATACGAATAGCTTCAAGCTAAACATTTAGCTATAAGTGCCATGTATCTTCTGCTATCTTCTAGCAAAGCAGCAGCTCATCTAAGTGTTTGGTGATGTTGGAGTGTCACTTTTCGTGGCAGGCGCAGCATTCGGTGAAATTTGGGTAGATAGCCGGAGCGCGAGACGTTGTATTTTTCAATACAAACTCTGCCTCGCAGGTCGGACAAGAAAGGTCTCCGAACCGGCGGGTGCGAGATGACCAGTTCTGTGTTCGGAGTATGTTCGGAGCGTGTTCGGATCATACTCGAATCGTCCCCCAATGTAAATGACGCGTCATCCGTTTTGAGCAGAATTTCTGCTGATTTTGGAATGTAATTTTTCGTGGCAGGCGCAATATTTGGTGATGTTGCAGGGTCAGTCCTGTTGCTCCGCTCATTGGTAATGACGTTTCATATGTCACGAAGATCAATGATGAAAGTCATTTTGCGTGACAGGCGCAATATTTGGTGACGGTGGAGGGTGACTCCTGTTGCTCCGCGCATTGTAAATGACATCTCATATGTGCCGAATATCAATCATGAAAGTCATTTTGCGCGACAGGCGCAATATTTGGTGATGTTGGATTGTGACATCGGTTGCTCGGCGCATTGTATAAATGAAGTTTCAAATGTGACGAGGATTAAGCATGCCAGTCATTTGGCGTGGCAGCCGCAGCATTTGGTGAGGTTGGATCGTGACACCTGTTGCCCCGCGCACCGCAAACGAGGTGTCATATGTCACGAGAGTACTACTTTGTAGTACTGGAGTAGTATTGGAGTAGTACTTTGTAGTACAGAGTAGTACTGGAGTAATATTTTGTTATGCTGGAGTAGCACTGGCGGAATACTTTTTTAGTACTGGAGTAATACTTTGTAGTACGGGGTAGTACTGGAGTACTGGAGTAATACTTTGTAGTACGGAGTAATACTTTTGTAGTGTGGAGTAATGCTTTGTAGTACTATAGAGTAGTACTTTGTAGTATTGGAGTACTACTGGCGCAGTACTCTTTAGCGCTGGAGTAATCGAAGGAAGTTTAGAAGTCTAACTTCCGACAATATGCAGAGTTGAAAAGTAGAGTAGAGATGTCAAGTCAGCAGAATGAAGATCAACACGCGAGTAGAGTCACTAGAAAGAAGATCCACATGCGCGAAATGTTAGCAACGCCGAAAATCGCTGCGTTTTTTCAATGATCCGTGGTTCCTGATGTTCGAAAAGTAGCCTCGCTAAAGCGGCGGGTGCGGAGGTAGCTGTTCAGCAGACAGGTGAAAAATGGCACACCGCTGTGGCGCGAAGCGCATTTGTAAGTCAAAATGCTCAAAACACCTCAGGGTTGGAGCCATTTTTGAAGTTGCGATCCGGAAAAATTGCACGCCGCTGTGGCGCGAAGCGCGTTTGTAAGTCAAAATGTACAAAGCACCTGCGTTTTGCAGCATTTTGAGAGGTTTCTAACTGACAAGCTAACTAACTAGCCAACTAACTAACTAAATAACTAACTAACTAACTAACTAACTAACTCTCTAACCAACAAACAAACAAACTAACTAACTAACTATCTAACTAACTGATTCACGCACGCATTAACAAACAAACTAAGTAACTAACTTATTAACTACCAATTTAGTCAGCTAACTAACTAACTACCTAACTACCCAACTAACTAACTACCTTACTACTTAACTACTTAACTAACTAACTAACTAACTAACTAACTAACTAGAAAACTAACTAGCTAGCTAGCTAACTAACTAACTAACGAGCTAGCTAGCTAACTAACTAACTAGCTAACTAGCCAGTTAGTCAGTTAATCAGTTAGACAGTTCGGCAGTTAGTCAGATCCATCAGTGTTTTCGCTTTGCCATCCGTGATTCACAACAACCAATCTCTCCTATACGTTTCCTATTCTTGAAACTTCCGCCACCGCCTCGTGCTGCTCTACTGGTACTTTGTAGTACGGAGTTAGTATGGAATAGTACTGGAGTAGTACTTTGTAGTACAGAGTAGTATTGGAGTAGTACGTTGTAATACTTTGTAGTACAGAGTAGTACATTGTAGTACGGGGTAGTACAGAGTAGTACTGGCGTAGTTCTTTGTAGTACAGAGTAGTACTGGAGTAGTACTTTGTAGTACAGAGTAGTACCGGAGTAGTACTGGAGTAGTACTTTAAGACTTTGTAGTACAGAGTAGTACCGGAGTAGTACTTTGTAGTACTTTGTAGTACTGGCGTAGTACTTTGTAGTACGGAGTAGTACTGGCGTAGTGTTTTTCGAACTGGAGTAGTACTTTGTAGTGTACGGAGTAGTACTGGAGTAGTACTTTGTAGTATACTGGAGTAATACTGGAATAGTACTGGAATAGTACGTTGTAGTACAGAGTCGTATTGGAATAGTACGTTGTAGTACAGAGTCGTACTGGAATAGTACGTTGTAGTACCTTGTAGTGGAGAAAAGTGCTTTGGATCACTACATCGTCACCGAACCTCTTCGAACCACAGAATGTGACCTCGCGACATTCCATCCCATTGCAGGGCACAACAGATGACAGCTGATCACATGAGCGCACATCACATGACATCGCATTGCATCGAGGGACGTGACGCAACACAAGCAATCACATCGCATCAAATGACATGACCACCACATCAAATGACATGACATGACATGACATGACTCACCCACCCCACGGTGGCTCACCACATGACTTGATCTCACCCCACAAGCAACTTCATGCAATCAAAACAGGTCGCATCACCACCATGGAACAGCAGAAGGCTCGTTCACAGCCAAGAAATGGTTTGGGCATCGCGCTGGTTGGTCGCCTTGCGCACATTCTATAGACAAATTCTTTCTTTGCTATATATTTCTTTTCCTTTTTGAAACTTCCGCCCCCGGCTTGCCCGGCTCGAGCCTCCTGGTTGGCACCCCCCCTCTCGAGCCGCACAATATCTTTTTCACAACCACCTGACAAACAGCGGCAAGTAACCGTCTGGCCGCTCTTTCAGGGAGCGCAAGGCCTCAAGAAAAGAGGCAGCAGGAACGCCCCGCGCTGCGGCGCCCTGCTTCAGCCAGCGGACCTCAACCGCCACCAGTTCACTGATTTGTCTGGGAGACTTTTAGCATGTCTGTGTGCCACATGGGGATGCTCTTGCACGTCTTCTAGGATGTCTTTTCATTTGTCTCATGTTGTGCGTCGCATGTCTTGACGAGGTGATTTTGCCGATTTTCCTCGTTTTCTTAATATACGAAAAATGCCAAACAATCATCTTGCCCACGCATCTGGCACAGGGACACACTGGGGTCAAGCGAGCAGAAATGTAAGGAGATGTGCAAACCACCGCACCGTCGCAGCCATCTGGCCCTCCCTTTTTAACTTAACGGAGTATGAGCCTCTCACAAGTAAACGTGTTTGGGAAAAACCATCGGCCAAGGCATTTGGCAGACAGACATTTTGGGGGACAAATGCAAAGAAATGGTAGGAACCGCGCAGTTTGCAGCTAACAAGACACAAATCTAGCCCCAAAGAAATTCTTCCAGTGGGAAATGAAGTGAACACGGGATCCCGCACATGCTGCTGGCTCTTCAGGTCGACCCTGGAGAAGCCTTGCCTGGCAGCCCACAAACCCATTGAAGCTTACTTGGAAGTCCTGATCCGGTTCACACTCGCCTCGACCAGAAGCCCATGGCATCTCTGGCAGAGGACAAGGCCAAAAACTTGGCCCCCTCGCAGGTCAGCCTGCGGGGCAAGTGCGAGACATGCCACTGTATAGCTCCCGGGCGAAGCCGGGGGCGGAAGTTTTCAAAGGATAAAGTGCTATATATATTGATGCAGGCCCCACGGACCAGATTCAGTTGATTTCTGACAGACACAGTGGTGTCCTTTTTCTTCCACTCCCTTCTTTTCCGGACACCTAGAACATGTGTAGATAGGTTGGAAGTTTGATGAAATTTTGGTACAGTACTTGTAAATTTCGGCAACAGACCATAAGAAACCTACAAATTTGGAATTGCATGGGGATACGCTGCATTTGATTGGCGTTGAACCTCTCCTCCATATCACCACACGAGACTCGTGCTTCCGGCAACAAGACCAACAACATACGAGGGGATTTCTATGCAGAGTAGCGGGAGTAGCTCATATTTTGTGGTACTGGTGCGTGCAGTGTTTGGGGCCCTCCCCTTAAGGAACCGTGCTTAAACCGCACGCATTCCGAAAAAGAAATGCGATGGAAAGAGGCTGCATTCTACCATCACGAGAGGACGCTTGTTTCCTCAAACAGAACCATTGCCATTGCCACACAAAAAACAGGATGGAATTTCACAGACACAACATCACACAACGCTGTTTTTCACAACCCCCCTATACATCCCCGGCCCGCCTCGTGAGCACCCAAACGCCCTTCTAAAAATCACATCAAAAAAATATATATCCTAGAAATTTCATTTGCCCTGCCAGGGTCTTCCATTTCAAAAAGGAAATGGTTTCAGACCGCCCCACTTCAACCTCAAAAAGCTCCCTTCCAAGCGCCTCTGGAGAGCCGCCTTGAAAAGAGGGACCCCTGCACGGGACCCTTCCAAGGCTCCAGCTCCTTCGAGCTTGAATCCTCACAGGTATGAGGCAAACATACCCCTGCCAACTCAGGCAGTCCACCAGAGCGTTCCAAATATACCAGTAGTACCGCAGAAGGCGGTGGAGGAAGTTAAAAAAATAGGAAACCTATAGGAGGGGTTGGTTGTTGTGCGTCACGGATGGCAGAGCGAAGACACCGATGGACCGACAGGTGGTTGAGGCCTCCTCTCTTTCTCTCTCTCTCTCTCTCTCTTTTTTCTCTTTCTTCTACTCTAATCTAAGCCAGTCGAATTCAATCTAATCTATCTATCTGTCTATCCCTCTGTCCATCTCTCTGCCTGTCATCTATCTATCTATCTTTCCATCCATCCATCTATCCATCTATCCATCTATCCATCTATCTATCCATCCATCCATCCATCCATCTATCCATCTACTATCCATCTATCCATCTATCTATCTATCTAGCTAGCTAGCTATCTAACTATCTGTAAATATCTCTCTCACATCTAATTACCTATCTTTCTTTCCATCCATCTATCTACCTATCTTTCCATCCATCTAGCTATCTATCTATCTATCTATCTACCTGTGTCTCTCTCTCTGTGTCTCTCTCTCTCTTTTTTTCCTTGTCTCTCTCTCTCTCTCTCTCTCTCTCTTCTAATGATTTATGTATCGATCGATCGATCGATCTATCTATCTATCTATGTCTGTCTCTCTCTCATCTAATTACCTATCTATCTATTCAATCTATCTATCTATGTCCCTCTCTCTCTCAGCTAATTACCTATCTATGCACCTATCTATCCCCAAACTATCAAACTATCTGTCTATCTGTCTATCTATCCATCTATCTATCTATCTATGTCTGTCTCTCTCATCTACTTACCTATATCTATCTATCTATCCATCGATCTATCTATCTATGTCTGTCTCTCTCTCTCATCTAAATACCTATCTATGCACCTATCTATCCCCCATCTATCTAACTATCTATCTATCTATCCATCGATCTATCTATCTATGTCTGTCTCTCTCTCTCTCTCATCTAATTACCTGTCTATCTATCCATCTATCTATCTATGTCTTTCTGTCTCTCTCATCTAATTACCAATCTATCTATCTATCTATCCCCCATCTATCTATCAATCTATCTATCTTTCTATCTATCTATCTTTGTATGTATGTATGTATGTATGTATGTATGTATGTAGGTCTGTTTGTATGTATGTATGTCTGTCTGTCTCCCTCATCTAACTACCTATCTTACTAACCATCTATCTATCTATCTATCTATCTATCTATCTTTCTATCCATCTATCTATCTATGCCTCTCTCTCTCTCTCTCTCATCTACTTAACTATCTATGCACCTATCCATCCCCCATCTATCTATCTACCTATCTATCCATCACTTTTTCGAGATCGGAACCTCGAAAAATGAGCTGTAGCCCTGGTGTTTTGTGCCTTTTGACTTCGAAATGCGCTTCGCGCCACAAGGGTGCACTTTTTCGACATCCGAGCCTCGAAAAGTGGTCCGAGACCGTAGTGTTTTCAACATTTTGACTTGGCAATGTGCTTCGCGCCACAATGGTGTGCACTTTTTCGGCATCGCAACCTGCCAAAGTAGTCCGAACATGGTGTGCTTGGAACATCAACGGCATGCGCTTTTTCATCTCTCAGCTGGCCAGATGGCCCCGCACCCCTCGGTTTACCGAGCCCGCTGTTCGACCCTCCGGAGCCACAATCATTGGAAAACACAACGTTTTGCGATTTTGCTACCTTTTCGCGCACCTGCATCTTCTTTCTTCTGACTCGAGATCTTCCCTTCTCTCTGATTCTTTCTCTCTTCTACTCTTCTCTTCTCTCTGACTCTTCCCACCTCTGCTTTTCATCTCTCCATATTGTCGGAGGTTTTGACTTCTAAACTTCCTTCGCTGATGAAATTATGTATCACTGGGGGTCCCCCTAAAAACGCCCCTATCAAATCATAACCAGCCAACAAACACCCACTATAAAATGGAGCAGACATAGTGGACTTGTTACAAGGCATCTGCCAATGATGCCACCCTCTAAATTGGTGGACGGGGCTTGCTAAGGATGGCACCATCGTTTGAAGCAGCTCGCACAGTGCAATCAACTAAAACGACAAGAGAAAAATCCCCAATTCTATAGGAAACCTGCTCCATGTTGGGGACCTTAGTTGCCTTAATCGCGCAGAAATGCCTCTCATCTGCAATCACTGGGTCCAAATGGTACAAGATCAACCCGCCGACCTACCACTACTGCAAAGTTTGAATCGTCTTTGGTACCAGAACCGCAAGAGACAGAAAGACCCTGAAATGACATGCAAACTTCTCCCCTTTTGGCAGAACATGGGTTAGGTTCTGTAGTGGTTTTAGCAATACCTAGGGGCTACAACCCACCACTTTCGTCCATTATATTCAATCAAGATCCTCAAGCTTGATAACATGCTTTGGCAATGGTTTGGTGTACTTTGTAGGGTGCTTCGCGTTCCAGCTCCAATTGTAGGGTGCTCGCTATCAGTTGCTGAACTTAGCGTCTTCTTAAATTTCGTGGGCGCTTATTTGCTGGAAGATTCCGATTGGTGTGAGCAAACTATGTTAAACATGTGCCTTCTAGAAAAATCACAAGCCTAAGGAAGAAGGCTCCACAGCTGACACAAAATCATATTATCAGGACACATGGGAAGGAAATAAAGTCAGCAACATGCTCAAACATAGGAAATGACAATCGTGCAGCCCAATAACAAAATCAGTTTATACAGCACTGGGGTTGTTGCCTGATTCGAAAGGGGTAAATAGCCCGTTGGGATCAGCGGATTGGTGAAGCCGTGCCTGCCGGGGGAAGCGGGCTGGCAGTGAGGCCGCCGCAAACTTTAGTGGCCACAAAAATGTGGCCACTAGACGTCTCCGCGATGTCCTCGGCATCCTGCACGGGTAGAGAGATGGAGAAGGTTATAGCCATTGGACCTGACCGCTCACCAGCCTGTGGGGTGCTACCATCTTCCCCCACCAGCCGCGAGAGGAGCAACCGCGCGGCTTCCTCAGCCTGCCCCTTGCTGCTTCCACAGCTGACAAAGGTTGGCGCTTCTTGCCACAGGCGCAAGCGCTCCAGCGACGGCAGCTTTGGCACCTGCAAGGTTAAACCGCAGCACAGAGCAAGGGGATTCACATTCGCAGTGCCGCTGCAAAGCTCATGGCCATGCAAGGCATTCACATTCGCAGTGCCGCTGCAAAGCTCATGGCCATGCAAGGCATTCACAGTCGCAGTGCCGCTGCAAAGCTCATCGCCATGCAAGGCATTCACATTCGCAGTGCCGCTGCAAAGCTCATGGCCATGCAAGGCATTCACAGTCGCAGTGCCGCTGCAAAGCTCATGGCCATGCAAGGCATTCACGCAAGGCATTCACATTCGCAGTGCCGCTGCAAAGCTCATCGCCATGCAAGGCATTCACATTCGCAGTGCCGCTGCAAAGCTCATGGCCATGCAAGGCATTCACAGTCGCAGTGCCGGGACTGCACCAGAATTGAACGAAAATGGAGAATGTATGTTGGAGATATTAACCTTTGGTCGCCTATACGGGGAAGATATGAACGACTATACCGGCAGTTGTATTCGAACATACCGGCAACATGGCTCGATCGTACTGGCAAAATACCCTATATAGGCTAGCAGTTCCTGGTATATCCTAGTTGCCCTCGAACATGTCAGATACATCCTTTGGAAGCACAGGGATACACATTAGTAGCCTCCTCTTCGTCGCTGCTCAGCTCCGGAGGGAGCTGGTTGGCTGGCAGCGGGAGCGGAACCAGATCAAACTGGCAGGGCTCCTGCGCTTTATGAAGCTCTCCGAAAGTGGCAAAGGAAAGCAGAAAGGCAAAGCATGCCATTTTGAATCTGCACTTGATTATATATTCAACTAAATGGCTGCACTCCTTCATGCGTTTTATCCTGTTTCGCATCCAATGGTTTTATTATAAGGTAAAACCATCACATTATAAGGATATTTACCATCATATTTACGTGAAAGCACATGAAATCTGCCCGCACCGAAGGTGCTGAGGGGGCGCGGTTTTCCGGAGGCATAGTCCCGAATCCATAAAAACATCACCCTATCAACAAATCAAAGGGCCCAGGTGATATGTCCGGAGTGTCGGTGTAGCTCGTCGGGGGGGATCTCGTTTT
Source organism: Breviolum minutum Mf 1.05b.01 (assembly GCA_000507305.1). NCBI lineage: Eukaryota > Dinophyceae > Suessiales > Symbiodiniaceae > Breviolum > Breviolum minutum. Next base: position 96,289 of record DF240233.1, read on the forward strand.
TTCTAAGTTCCATCATTGGAGGAAAAAAAACCCAAAGGTTTGTAATTATTTCAGAAACTGTCCGGTCATTTTTCTTCTGACAAAGCCTTTCTTCCCAAAAATCAATTCTTTGTTTTTTTCTGCAAAAAAATCCGTTTGTACAGATATCAATTCTTTGAGAGAGAAAAAAAGAGTAACTAACTCATCACCACCCAACCAACCCAACTCACCACCCCATCTGGCAACTCATCACCACCCCAAGGTACACCATCCCAACGTCCGGGACAAGGTCGCCCACCCACCTGAGTGGCTTCGGTGCGTTCCCTTTGCAGCTCTGCTTGGTGTTGTATCTTCAAGTCCTGCACTACCCATAGGATCCATGGGACTGGTATTATACTAGCACCTACATGAATAACATATCAAACATGATAGGTTTTTTGATGTGTTTTTTCTTTGGAAAACATATGTCTTTTCTTTTCGAATATAGTTGTTTTGTTTGGGGGTATCTATGTTGAAGTTTCAGGGGGTTGATGATGATGATGAGGAGTCACCCAGTCCGCTGACTTCTAAGGCATGGATTGTGGTCGCTACTTAGTCGACTTAGCCTTCACACCCTTGAAATCCCAAATTCAACAGTATTGCTCGGCCGGCTTCGCTGCAACGTTATGAAGTTTGTGCCCGTTTCGGGGGAGTTCGTCACCACACACGGGAACAACAAAAAATGAGGTAAAAATGAAATAAATCCATGCAAATCCGAAAAGAACAAAGGAGTAATTTATTTCATTCCTGATTCCCAAGGCTGCGACCTGTTGATTGTTGAAATCGTGTAGCAACATGTGCAAATATACAAAGAAAAACCTGAAGGCAAAGAAACGGAGATTGTCCAATATAACGTCTACAACTGCTTTGCAAAGCAACTGATTCGCCAGATTTAATCCATCAATGGTATGTTTTTGAGAGTCTGGAAGTGAAACATATTTTGTCCTCCAGGTGTTGCTTCACTTCCTTCATATTGGTCTCGGCCATCTGGAGATCGTGCTCCTTCATCGTTGCAAGTTCGGGATCCCCAGGGAATATGCTTCTAGATGTGCATGCAATGTCGGGAAATCCCTAACGGAAAAAACATGTGTCTACAATCCATATAAATATAAATATATCTTTAATCTATATGCAATCCAACGCACCATACATTCCTACAAACACCCATCTCATTTTGCTGGAAAAAGTAAGTGACATAAGACCATTTTATATATGAAGATATATATCCTCTGCTTCAAAGTCTCCCAAAAAAAACAGATGCAAAAAAAACAATCCGGACAAAAACACACAAACAAAAAGACAGTAGCTCCTTCGCCTTCTGTAGATCTTCCACCTGTTGGATGTAATTTGCTGTTGGAATGTGAGGGTCTATCTCAACCTCCCGAAGGGGATGATGTTTTTTGTTGCAAGTACATCCAAGGGGACAATCACATCCAAGGTGGGTTGACCCTTGTATAACACCACTTCTTTTAATACTGCTCCTATTTTTTTGATTTTGCATTATTGGCAGCATAGGTTGAACAAGTGATTTTCTAGAGGAATTGGAGTGGGGTATTTTTCATTTTGTTCCATCGCTAGTTGAATGAACTTGCGAAGCAATTCAAGGAAAAACTGTGGTTATAAGTTATAACCCTACTTATAGGGGTTCTATTTATAACTAGTAGGGGGCCCACCTTGCAGGAAAAAATCATCCGCACCATCTTTTGGCGTTCAACCAATCAACCCCTTCAATTGCCGTTCCCTAAATGAGAATCGCAAAATGGCCATGTAAGATGGAGGTATCAGCAGGTACCTAACATTGGAGAAATCCTCACCTACGTAAGATAGCCGAAACTAACAGCAAAAGCACCTGAAAATGGATGGTTGGAAGACGATCCTTTCCTCTTGGGAAGGCCTTTTTTCAGGTGCGAACTGTTAGTTTCAGGGAGTGTAGGTACCTGAATCCTTTGGTGAATGACGTTTCTCTCACTTTACTCCTGCCTCCGACCGATTCTATGCAAATACCCCACCCAAACCACTGATTCACAGATCAGATCATCCGTTTTGTTTTTTCTTGTGAATCAGTGGTCCAAATCATCTGTTAAATCATGTAGGGCAAAAAAGTCCACCATTTAGGGCGCCCAATACCGTGACAGCATCCAAAAACACCCTCCAAATGGCAAACTGCAAATCTGCTTCAGGATTCTTTCATTTGCGAAGCTTCTCTGGACCTTTTGTACATGTTTTGTTTGTTTATCTCCGCGACTGTAACTATGTGGAAGCACGGTGGAACAATCTTGTACTCCTTAGCTATACTTGCATAATATCAATTGGCTAACTATAAAGACTCGGGGATCATCCACCGTATAATCGCAACCCTGGATTGAGAACCCCCCTCTGGCTGTCATATTTGAGGGGGCATTAGCCCAAAGAAAATGAGTCGTCATTCTTTATCATTCCTTTGGTCGAAGTGTTTTACGTATTTTGTAACAGGTATTATCCTCCGCCCTATCAACAAGAAGTATTGCAATTTCCTCCACTTGCCCTCCAAAGGAAACTTGTTTTTCTGCCTCTGCGGTGAGTTGCTCCACACGCTTCGCATTACGTTCCTTCAGCAACGCTTCCTGCAAAACCAGAAGCAGCAGCTTTTTTTCCCAGGGAATGTGCTAGCCTCCCAAACATGCAACTGAGGTGTATCACACCTCCACCGCAGGAGACAAATGGCCCCATACATGTTCTGTAAACTGTGGTTCAACCCATCAAAAACATGGTGGAAGGTTACTTTCAAACCACTTGCGCCAGGCATCTAATGTCAAATCCCTTGGCTTCATCTGTCAACTCCCCCTGCTGTTTGATTCTGGTAGAATCTGACTATCACTATCACCCTGCAGGGTCAAGTGTTTTTATTTCATGTTTTGGTTCCAAAACGTATATACTTGCCGGGTTCCTTTTTGTTGAGCGACATACATCTGCACCCACAAGAGAGGGCCCCTACTACCAGTCATCAGCTATAAGTATATAGGCTTATATCACTCCATCTAGAAGGGGGGAGGGTGAAAAAAATCACCGTTTTTAGAAGGCCATTTCAACGGGCCATTCCCTAATGATCGGCTCGAAACGCCCTCCCGACCTCGGCATGTGCGCTTCGCCACTGCTCCAAGGTCTCTCGTAGCGAAGAGGTCTCCAGTGCATGTTGCTCCACAACACCAGCGTGCTTGGCTTGCCTGGGGACAAGCTAAACCCAAAAACTGGACCTGTCTAGCCACCAGTAACAATCACGAATGAGGATTTATAGGATTTTATAGGGATTTCCCTACTAGAAATAGAAATTTCCTGGTGGTGACTGCCACCCTGGGAGGGTAGACCAAAGTTATTACCTCATCCCTGACCTACCAATCAAATACAAAGATTTCCTACTAATAAAACCTCCACTTCCCCACCAAAAAAGGAACAAACACAGACACACACACACACACAAAATCGAAACTTAAGTATGACTTCTGACACTATCATTCAATGAGTAGTTGGCGCTTAAGTTGTGAGCCACATACTATTTCAACCATATCCCCAACTGCTCTCGCCTTGATTTTGCAAGATCAAGGCTGGAAACAAGACGGTTCAGGATTCAGGAAAAACATTTTTTCCCTACTGAAACTGTGCTAACGCTTCAAAAGTTGGATATGTTAAATATCTCCCACAAACAAGCTATAAGCCAAGTTTTTCCCGCAACACACAACTTGAACCCAAACCAAACATACTCACGGGGGAGAATTTTCTTCCCAAGTTTTGGTGAACGGACATCCGATGAGCTCGATGGGTTGCTTTGCGGCCCGTTAGTTTGGATTCCGATTGGGTCTCCGAAACTGAAAGGGGAGTTTTTTCTTAGGGAAGTGGCCCGAGTCGAATCTTTCCTTGGTCCGAACTGTGAATGTTGCACCACCCACGGTAAGAGGATTCGGTCAGTTTTTTGTCACACAGTATCACTGTGTAGGATCTCATCCCCGGACATACACCCTAAACAACTAAAACGGGCCCTTTTGTTCATCTAAGCCGAGTTGCCAGTTCCTGATTTGTTGGGTCAGTTCCAAGTTCTCTTTTTCAAGGGCCGAACGAGCATTGCTCTCAGCTGCCAGCGAATCTTGTAATTTCTGTAGCTTCACCTTAATCCAAGAAAGTTACAACACACCCCTGGAGCACACCCAATCGGCAATCCCCGGTTCGCCAACTATGAAAGGAATCCCTTTATGGCCTGTTGCTAAAGGTTAAGGGGTGTCTTCCGAAGGACTTAAGTCAAGCTAGTGGCCCAAACCACGTTGGATTCATGTGGATTGATTCAATTACTTGTACAAGCATTAAGTTTGTTAGAACATAACCAAAAACAAAAGCATTCAGAAACGCAGTTTGACAAAACCAGGACTAAACCAAAAGTTGTTGTGCGCCCCAGTTGGGCCTAAATGGCCCAAATCATCTGAAATCCTCAAATGGCTAAGGAGCATGTTCGAGCTGAGAGTTCAAGTTGGTGATGTCATCATTGGCTTTCGCTTCAATGGACTGACCTTCTTTCACCGCAGCTGAATGTTCATTTTGCAATGTTTCTATCTGCTTCTGGAACTCCGCCGCTCTGTCTTTTGCATCCTTCTCACATGCTTCGCGAGCACCTGTCTCTGCTGCCACTGCGTCTTCCAGTTTCTGAATGGTTGCCCTCAAGTCTTCTGCTGTTGATGAGGCTTGGCTGTTGTCCGCCTCCCTTCCCTCCTTCTCTGCAGAATACTCAGACCGAGCCTGATCCAACTGGGAATTCAGATTGGCGTTGGTGGTTTCAACCCATCTGAAAAATGTTCGTCAAATCGGATCAATTTCCCCAAGGAACAGGGTGAAAATAAAAAAATCTGAAACCACCACCTAGTTTCTATCTGCTTTTGCAGTTCCGAGGCTTGTTTCTCCGCATCTTCTTCGTGAACTCCACGAGCACTAACTTCAGCAGCAACTGCATCTTGCAACCTCAGGCACGGTTTGCACCTGCCAAGGCCCTTCATGGATCATCGTAGGACTCTGATCTGGGCAACTTGTTATAAATCCTTGACCTGAATGTTTCAGCCGTTTTGGGTAGGGTTCCAAAAAACTGTTCACTACCTTTTGGGGTTTTTGGTTTCCGGCTGTGGAGCGGTCGCTATAAATTGCCTAGCCTCATATTTCTGGAAAAGGTGGGAGTTCTAAGGTGGCCTCTGATTCTGGAAAATGCTTCCCTGACCATGATGTGTCCTCTGATGGTTCAGGTCCATCCCAAGGCAGATTCCACCGGTCGGATGTTTTTGAAACCTTGTAAATCATGGGAGAAACTGCATTTGCCTCAACTGGTTTTTCTTGCCAGTATTTGAGCAGGATTTGACCTGCCAAAAATCAGGGGGAGGGTAAGATGATGATTCTGAGCAGGATTTCTGAAACATCAACCGTCCCTCAACAAACCCGGGAGGTTTGGATGTTCTTAGCTATGGACCCTGATCTGCAACGTGTCGAAATCTATCCCTAGCGATCCTGACTCACCTTGTCAAAGGATGATTGGGGCCTACAATGACTTCTTCAGAAAGGTATTTTGGCGTTCGGTGATTGGATGTCACCATGGATTGGATTAAGCCATGTACCAACCTACCCTTTGAGGACTGTGCCATGTACTTTGACCATAGGGTGTATATATTTACATATTACATATAGGACATATAGATTTTTGAAATTGTATGAGTTGAATCCAACAACAACGTGACAAGCAATTCAACAGGGTGAATAACGATGGATGTTCATCTAGAATGTGCAATACATCCTCTGCTGGATCAACATCAATTCCGCAAGCATTCTTAAGCCCAGGGTATATCCAAAACTTGGTTCCTACTGTTGATGGAAGACATCCTGCACCGCCTGGGATGTATAAAACCCTAAAATAATGGGATAAGCTACCAACCTCATCTGGTTAGCCGGATTTCTGAACCATCAACAGTATGACAGTACTTTTGAATCCAAAATGCCTCAAGATTTCAGCCTTCAATTCTTTTGCCTCTTCTTCCACCAACTGCTCACGCTCCCTTTGGAAGATGTTTTGGTCCTGAGACTTTTTTGGCATGGCATGACACGCTGACAAAATGACACGCTGGCCACATCCCCAACCAGCTGGGATAAACAGGCGTGATTGTACTCTGCCTCCAAGCATCCACTTTCATAGCTTAAGGTGGAGTGTATGGCCTTCCAATTCTTTATTGTACTGCCTTGTATGTATATATATATATATATATAAATAGAATACATGTTAACATATATATATATAAATATATATATAAATAAAAAAATATATATATAAATAAATATATATTTGTATATACAGTAAATACTTGATGCATGAAGAACGACACATTTAAAGCAAAACCTTCCAATAGCTCCAAATGCCTGCCAAACTGCCTCGTATTCAAAATTAGTCAATTTCCTGCATCACTTGCTGTGCCAAAATATCACAAGTTTCAACAAGTGTTTCCCTTACCCCATAGGATCCATGAATGGAATATTTATATACCTACATTTGTGATAAATTCAAGCCATAATGAAGGTAAATATTCTATACATGGAGCATCTGGGTACCAAGCTTCTTCCTTCATCTTCCTCTCAAGGTCCTCTCCATGCACTACAGCTCTTTGGTGCTGCTCACGCAGTCGCTCCATCTCTGTGGCGAGGCCACTGGCATCTTCGGAGGCTTTAGCAAAATCTGCCTCTCGCCCTGGAAAACAACTGAACCACGAAAAAAAAACATCCTTATTTCCTGGTTTATTACAATCCCTAGATAAATGGGTAGGATCTCATCCCCTACAAAAACCCGGTGAACCAGGGGCCCTTTGTAAGTGGATAGGATGCTCATCCCCAATATGCAGCAAATAATTAACCAAGGTTTTGGTGAACAACTCAACTGTTGTTTCATCGAAATTCGTGATTCGTGATACATTGCATTGATTCGTAAAAAAACATGTTTAAAAAGCATGTGTAACTGTAAAAGGTGTAAACTCTTCAACATGTTCTTGAATTTGAATAAAGTTCTGGTCATCCGAAAATGTTGCGTGAAATTTGGTGGTGTCATAACCCACTCTGACTCAAAACATGTGATCAAAGTAGAAGAACTTTGCATGTTATGAGGAATCTATGTAGAATTAAAGAATAACCGAAAATATTTATACGCTCCAGCGAACAATGATTCGATATGCTCACCTCCCGGGGGCAAAAAAAAATCATTACCCAAAGGGAGGGGAATCATATTTAGGAGGGTAAAAGTATGACATGCATGTCTAAAACAACTGGTCGGCTCATGGGAGTACGTCCTGGACGATGTAGATCCTTAAATCAGGGGGGCCTTGGATTGCTGATGGACAAGAAAAATATCCAGTTGTCAGCACCTGGGATGGTGATTTGAAAATATTTGAAAAACAACGTCAATCCCAACTTGATATTCAGGTGGTAACGTGTTTGTGAATACTCCATCCATCCATCATTTTTTCCTGCTATAGTTGTCGACGGAAGTTTCAATAGTAAACTTCCGACAATATGGAGGGTTGAAACAGCAGATGAAAAGCAGAGCAGAGAAGTAAAGTCAGAAGAAAGTAGCTGCCCGCGCGCCAAATGTTAGAGAAGTCGCGAAATGCTATGTTTTTCCAATGATGCGTGTGTCGGGTGAGTCGAAAAGTAGGCTTGTTAAAGCGGCGGGTGCGGAGTCATGTGGTCAGAGGACAAATCAAAAATTGCACGCCGCTGTGGCGAGAAGCACGTTTGCAACTCAAAATGCTAAAAAACTGACGGTCTCAGACCACTTTTTGAAGTTCCGATGTCGAAAACATAGATAGATAGATAGATAGATAGATAGATAGGTAGGTAGATAGATAGATAGATAGATAGACAGACAGATAGATAGATAGATAGGTAGATAGATAGATAGATAGGTAGATAGATAGATAGATACATTGAAAGAAAGAAAAATAGCAAAGTAAGTAAGGAAGTAAGAAAGTAAGTAAGCAAGTAAGTAAGAAAGTAAGTAAATAAGTAAGAAAGTAAGAAAGTAAGTAAATAAGAAAGTAAAAACAAGAAAACAAATAAGAAAGAAATAAAGAAAGTCAGTCAGTAAGTAAGAAAGTAAGTAAGTAAGCTAGTAAGTTAGCAAGTAAGTAAGTAAGAAAGTAAACAAGAAATTAGGAAAGCAAGTACGTAAGAAAGTGAGTAAGTAACTCAGTAAGTAAGTGAGAAAGTAGGTAAGCAAGTTAGCAAATAAGTAAGTAAGAAAGAAAAAACAAGAAAGTCAGAAAGTAAATAAGGAAGTAAGGAAGAAAGAAAGAAAGTAAGTAACTAAGTAAGTAAGAATGAAAGGCAATAAGTAACTAAGTTAGTGAGTTAGAAAGTAAGTTAGCAAGTTAGCAAGTTAGCAAGTGAGTAAGTAAGTAAGTAAGTAAGTAAGTAAGTAAGTAAGTAAGTAAGTAAGTAAAAAGCAAAGAAAATAAGTAAGTAAGTAAAAAAAAAACTAAGTAAGTAAGTAAGGAAGTTAGTTCGTGAGTTAGTTAGTAAGTTAGTAAGTCAGCAAGAAAGTAACTAAGTAAATAAGAAAGTAAGTAAACAAGTAAGTAAGAAAGTGAGTCAGTAAGATAGTAAGTAAGGTTGTAAGTTAGCAAGTAAGTAAGAAAATGAGAAAGTAAATAAGCGAGTAAGTGAGAAAGCAAGTTAATAAGTGAGAAAGTAAAAAAGTAAGTAAATAAGTTAGTAAGTTAGTAAGTGAGCAAGTAAGAAAGAAAGTTAGGTAAGCAAGTAAGGAAGAAAGTAAGTTAGTAAGGATGTAAGTAATTAAGTTATCTAGTAAGTAAGTTAGTAAATAAATTAATTAGCTAGTTGCTTAGTTAGTTAGTCAGTTGGTCAGTGAGCCAGTTATTCAATAAGTGAGTAAGTCAATTAGTCAGTAAGTAAGTAAACAAATAAACAAGAAAGTAAGCAAGTAAAAAAAGAAAGTAAGTAAGAAAGAAAAAAGTAAGTTAGTTAGTAAGTAAAGCTAGTAGGTTAGTAAGCAAGTTTGTAAGTTAGGAAGTAAGTAAATAAGAAAGTAAGTAAGCAACTAAATAAGAAAGTAAGTAAATAAGTCAGTAAGTTAGAAAGTGAGCAAATAAGTAAATAAGAAAGTAAGTAAGCAAGTAAGTAAGAAAGTAAGTAAATAAGTCAGTAAGGTAGAAAGTGAGCAAGTAAGTAAGTAAGAAAGTTAAGTAAGCACGTAAGGAAGAAAGTAAGTTAGTAAGAAAGGAAGTAATTGAGGTTTTTAGTAAGTAAGTTAGTAAGTAAGTTAAATAGTTAGTTGCTTAGTTAGTTAGTCAGTCAGTTGGTCTGTAAGCCAGTTAATCAATAAGTCAGTAAGTCAATTAGTCAGTAAGTCAAGTGATCAGCTAGTCTTCAGTAAGACAGCTAGTCAGTTCAGTTAATCAGTTGGTCAATGAGACAGTTCGTCAATTCGTCAGCCAGACAATTCGACAGTTCGATCCATCAGCGCGTTTGCTTTGCCATTGGTGACTCACAACAACCAATCTCTCCTAAAGCTTTCCTATTCTGAATCTTCCGCCACCGCCTTGTGCGGTACTAGTGGCACTATGGAGAGTGCACCATGAACTAAATTCAATCTAAATTCAAGTATTGATCAATCTATCCCAACTTGCTGAGGGTCCATTTTGTCCACAGAAGGACCCTTTTTTCGTTACGTTTCTTCCAGTTTTTCCCAATGGGATGATTCAGCGATCGACCATCATTCCTGACGCAACAAACCCACCAAATTCCCCTCAAGAATCTATGCTCCCTGAAACTAACAGTTCGCCCCCGAAAATTGATGGTTTGAAAACCATTCTCATTTTGGGGAGGGCGTATTTTCAGGGGCTATCTCAGTTTTAGGGAGACTCACATCGCCCACGGCACATGCCCTTCAAAGCGTTTTGACACAACCAACCGTCTTCACTTCTGATTCCCAGGGACGCTGCACTTCCTCAGCATGTCGACGTTTCGTCTCACCCAAAGCCTGCGCTAGAAATTTAGGAGATGGATTATCGAAATGCAGGGTTGCTTTTCATCTCGGCAATTGAAATTAGTAGTGCCCGGACAAGCCGGGGGCGGAAGTTTCAAAGAAAAAAGTATATAGCAAAGAAAGCATTTGCCTATAGAATGCGCGCAAGGCGACCGACCAGCGCGATGCCCAAACCATTTTTCTTTGCTGTGAACGAGCCTCCATGGTGGTGATGTGACCTGTTTTGATGTCATGAAGTTGCTTGCGACGTGAGATGAAGTAATGTGCTTGGTTGTGAGGTGACATGGGGTGAGCTACTGTGGTTAGTTGCGACGTGGCATGTCATGTCATGTCACTTGCTGTGCTGGTCATGTCATTTGGTGCGATGTGACTGCTTGTTGTGTCATGTCACGTGATGCACTGCGATGTCATATGACGCGCGCTCATGTGAAGAGCTGTCATCTGCTGCGCCCTGCAATGGGATGGAATGTTATAAACTTAAAACGCCACTATTCTCTAAACAACTACTCTGTACTACAAAGTACTACTCCAGTACTACTCTGTACTACAAGTACTACTCCAGTACTACTCTGTACTACAAAGTACAACTCCAGTACTACTCTGTACTACAAAGTACTACTCCAGTACTACTCCGTACTACAAAGTACTACTCCAGTACTACTCTGTACTGGGTACTACTTTGAAACGTCATTTACAATGCGTGTAGCAACAAGAGTCACCCTCCAACTTCTCCAAATGTTGCGCCTGCCACGCAAAATGAATGTCATGATTGATCGCGCTCACATATGAAACGTTATTCCAATGCGCGGAGCAGCAGGAGTCACCCTCCAACTTCACCAAATGCTGCACCTGCCACGCAAGATGAGCGTCATGATTGATCCTGCTCACATATGAAATGCGCGAAGCAGCACAAGACACCCTCCAAATTCACCACATGCTGCACCTGCCATGCAAAATGACTGTCATGATTGATCGTCCTTTCATATGAAACGTCCTATACAATGCGCGGCGCAAGCAAAGTCACACTCCAACCTCACCAAATACTGCACCTGCCACGCAAAATGAATGTCATGATTGATCGTGCTTTCATGTGAAATGTCATTTACAATGAGCGGAGTAACAGGCATCACCCGGCAACCTCACCATATACTGCGCTTGCCACGCAAAATTGCACTCCCAAATCTTAGAGAAATTTGCCGAAAACGGATGAAGTGTCATTTCCAACGCGCGACCGATCCGACCATGATCCGACCATGAAAACGCAAACCGCAAACCGCCGCGCCGCCAAGGCGAATTTTCGCGCTCGCCAGGAGCAGAGTCTATTGAAAATTACAACATTTCCCGCTCCGGCTATCATTCCACATTTCACCAAATGCTGCACCTGCCAGGAAAAGTGACACATGAACTTCACCAAATGCTGCACCTGCCACAAAAAGTGACGCATGAACTTCACCAAATGCTGCACCTGCCACAAAAAGTGACGCATGCACTTCACCAAATGCTGCACCTGCCACGCAAAATGAATGTCATGATTGATCGTGCTCACATATGAAATGTCATTTACAATGTGCGGAGCGACAGGCATCACCCGGCAACCTCACCATATACTGCGCTTGCCACGCAAAATTGCACTCCCAAATCTTAGAGAAATTTGGCCGAAAACGGATGAAGTGTCATTTCCAATGCGCGACCGATCCGACCATGATCCAACCATGAAAACGCAAACCGCAACCCGCCGCGCCGCCAAGGCGAATTTTCGCGCTCGCCAGGAGCAGATTCTATTGAAAATTACAACATTTCCCGCTCCAGCTATCATTCCACATTTCACCAAATGCTGCGCTTGCCATGAAAAGTGACACATGAACTTCACCAAATGCTGCACTTGCCACAAAAAATGACACATGAACTTCACCAAATGCTGCACCTGCCACAAAAAGTGACACATGAACTTCACCAAATAATGCGCCTGCCACGAAAAGTGACACATAAACTTCACCAAATGCTGCACGTGCCACGAAAAGTGACACATGAACTTCACCAAATGCGGCACCTGCCACAAAAAGTGACACGTGAACTTCACCAAATGCTTGCACTT
>DF240233.1:108600-238666 GCA_000507305.1 Breviolum minutum Mf 1.05b.01
AATTTCACCAAATGCTGCGCCTGCCACGAAAAGTGACGCATGAACTTCACCAAATGCTGCACCTGCCACGAAAAGTGACACATGAACTTCACCAAATGTTGCACCTGCCACAAAAAGTGACACATGAACTTCACCAAATGCTGCACCTGCCACGAAAAGTGACACATGAACTTCACCAAATGCTGCACGTGCCACAAAAAGTGGCACATGCGCTTCACCAAATGCTGCACCTGCCACAAAAAGTGGCACATGCGCTTCACCAAATGCTGCACCTGCCACAAAAAGTGACACATGCGCTTCACCAAATGCTGCACCTGCCACAAAAAGTGACACATGAACTACTACTACTACTACTACTACTTCTTCTTCTTCTTCTTCTTCTTCTTCTACTACAGCGTGGTTGCACCGCGGGTCCGCTAACTGATTTCTGCCGCTTGCCCCGCTTGCCGCTTGCCCCGCTTGCGGAGCGGGATTCGCTTTCTGATTTCTGCCGCTTGCCCCGCTTGCCCTGTTTGCCCTGTTTGCCCCGCTTGCCCTGTATGACATGTTTGCCTCACTTGTCGCGCTGGAGACAGCATTGCAATCAATGTAGTCGATGCATGGGGCCAGTGGGGCGAGTGGGGCCAAGGGGGCGAGTGGGGCGAAGGGGGGAGGGCAGTGTGGGTGTTCCGCGGGGCCGCCGCTTGCCCAGCTTGCCCAGCTTGCGCTGCATGATAAGTTTCTGCCACTTGCCCCACTCGAGGACCGAGATTTTGCTAACTGTTTTCTACCACTTGCCCTGCTTGCCCCGCTTGCCCCCGCTTGCCCCGCTTGCCCTGCTTGCCTTGCTTGCTCCACTTGTCGCGCTGGGGACAGCATTGCAATCAATGCAGTCGATGCAAGAGGCTGGCCATCGACAATCTGATTTTTCCAACTCACAGCGAACGGACTATGGGATGGCAGGCGTCGATGTGGTAGGGTTCATGACAGCAATTTGTCAATATGATTGGTGATTTTCAGCCAATGTGACTGAGATGGAAGCCACTGGGCGAATAGGTACGCGAATGGGGCTCCAGGAGTGTGTGGTTTGGGCAAAGGTTGAGCGGGCGGGCGCCGGATGGCAGGAGCAAGAGGCCAAAGTGTTTGCAACAGTCCATGGCATAGCACTTTGAACACGAGCATTATCACAGGTTTGAACACATGTGTAGACTATGTGCCCGAGCAATCCATTGCATAGCACTTTGAACACGAACGTGATCACAGGTTTGGATATATGTGTCAAGTATGTACTGAATCTGAAGCAGTCCATTGCGTAGCACTTTGAACACGAACGTTACAACAGGCTTGTGCAAAGTATCTATGGAAGCAGTCAATTGCGTAGCATTTTGAACACGAGCACTATCATAGGCTTGGACATTTGTAGAATATGTACCGAAGCAGTAGACATAGCACTTTGAACACGAACGTTGTTACAGGTCTGGACATGCTGCAAGTATGTACCGAAGCTGTCCATTGCGCAGCACTTTGAACACTGTTCATACAAACTCCTCTCTTCAAATAGAACTCTTCTTTCTTCTTCAAAAAAACTCCTCTCTTTAAATCGACTGCTCTCCTCCATCAAAACTCCTCTCTTTAGATTGACTCTATTTCTTATAGTACACACTCTTCTCTTTAAACCCACTCTTCTTCTTCTTCATCAAAACTCTTCTCTTTAAATCTATTTTTCTTCTTCATACACTCTTCTCTTCAAATCGAACTCTTCTTCTTCATCAAAAGTCTTCTCTTTAAATCCACTCTTCTTCTTCTTCATACACAGTCTCCTCTTTAAATCGAACTCCTCTCTTCTTAAAATACACGCTCTTCTCTTGAAATCGACTCCTCCGCTTCATCAGAAACTCCTCCCTTTCAATCCACTCTTCTTCTCCATACACACTCTTCTCTTTATCCACTCTTCTTCTTCATCAAAACTCTTCTTTTTAAATCCACCCTTCTTCTTCATAAAAATTCTTCTCTTTATTTCCACCCTGAACACTTGCCCCATTTGCCCCACTTGCCTTATTTACCTCATACTACGGCCACGGCTTTGTTATAACTTGTTATATCTTCAATTATAATTGGTTATAACTGGTTGTAACTGGCTATAACAGGTTTTAACCATGGTATACCTTTATAACTTTTCTGGAAAAGTTATGCCAGGTTGTAACTTTTTTAACTTTTTCATAACTTTTATAACTTTTTTATAACTTTTTCAAATGTATGTTTTTTGGATCGATTTTTAAAGACACTTTTCAAATTCAACCAACTTTAGCCATGGTCATGGCACATTGCTTTGCTTTAGTGTTTTTATTTGAATTGATGATACGGAGTCATGCAGAAGGGTGCCGGCATGCGATGCATGTGGGACGAGCAATCATTTGCGGTCCTTTGGGCCGCGACGCGCACAAATGAACGTCACGATGGTCACTCGCCGATCCATATGGCGGCCCGTTGGGCCGTCCTCGCAGGTCATGCGGTTCCTTGGACCGACATATAAAATTCCCTTGTTTGTGAGGTAACTTTGGTATTCATTGGATTCTTGGATGTGTCAGTCTTTGGCTTCCAAGTGAATCCAACGTTGTGCTATGGCAGATGCTTTCCTGCGGCATCTAGAGGCATTCAAAAAGTTTGCTGCTGCGTCGCAGCCTCTTAGCTTGGAAGACCAGGTGAAATGGCGCAAGGATTTGACTGAAAAGTTGTCGGCCCTGCCTACGTTGAGCCTTCACGATGCCACCAAGATCAGCAATCATTTTGAAGGCGTCTTTCCAGAAAATCGCGAAGAGTTTTTGAGCATTGCGCAGAAGAAAGTCACGGCCGTCGCAGGTTCGACCAGCAAGAACCGACAGCTTCAGAATTGGAAGCTCTTTCCATTATACCTCTTTGGCCGTCATTGGGATGCCATCTTTGACAACAGCGTACCCAGGCAAGGTATTTTTTGGGGGAAATGTGTATATCCACCATGTTTGAAGTTTTTTTTACCAAATCAGATTTTGAATTGTATAACTTGCCCTGGCAGGGTCATAGTATTGCGAGACCTTTTGCATCATCTTTTCGCTATGGGTTTGCAAAACCCTTCTGAGACAACAATGGGCTTGCTGAGTTGTTTGATTGGATACCAGGAGTACCACGACCTGGATGTAGGCAAAATGCAGAAGTGGTTTCAATTCCATCAAAACATGAAGAATCACATGCATTCCACACTGGATCGCCTTAGGAAAGTCAATGGTTTGAGTGATGGTCTTTTGGTGTCTTTGCCAGAAGACCCCCAGTGCTTGTATCACCTGTCTGTCTTTTCTGAAGAAAGGCCAGAGAAGCCCAGGGTGAGTTTGGAGCACTTGCATCACATGGCCGATGTGCTGCCTCTGCGCAAAAAGCATCGCTACGCAGAGGAAGATGACACGAAGACGCAGGACAAGATGCCTATGCACCCTAGTCCTTCAGGAAGCTCCCACTTGATGCAAAGTCAAGGTCTCTTGCAGAGTGCTTTCAGTTTGCCAACATGTTCTCTGGGATGAAACTGGGTTTGAGCCCTACCAAATTGTCTATGCTGACGGGTTCTTCGCAGGCATCTCCTGTTGTGAAAATGCTGGAAGGACCTGAGCCCAAGTCAAGCAACCCAACAGCCGCATCTGCGCGCCCTGCAGGCAGTCAGCCTGTGTCCTCGCAGCCTTTGGCCTTGGAAGATGCGAAAAATCAGCCTGTGTCCTCCAGCACCTGCCACACCTAAGCCTGCTGAGCAGACGGAAGGGCCAGTTAAAGGGAGGTGCTGGATCTGTTGGCCGCCTTCCTGGACTGGAGGCTGTGGACAGTATCAAAGCTGCCATGCAATTGCGTGAAGAGTCAAAGCAGGTGCCATCACTCAAGCGTCCTGCTTCGAAGATGGATGGTGCAGTGCTGAAAAAACCTGCCAGTAAAGAAAAGAAAACAGAGGGCAAGGGCACAGGTCCTGTTGGGAAAAAAATTCTTCCACAAGCACCAAGAAGAAGGAAGATAGCAAGAAAGATTCCAAGGTGGACTTCAAGGGCACGGTGAACAAGAGTCAAAGGCATAAGTGGCAGCCAGATGGATGTTCGAAATGTCGGTATAGGAAGGGCTGTACAGACAGCTGCTGGATCATGAGAAAGTACGAGCCAGTTTGATGCTCACCGTGGTCGTCTATGGGAAAAAAAGTTGTTTTTTGGTGGGGGGAAGAAAACGGTAAATGTAAGTATGTCGCGGATCTCTGGCTCGCGATCTCCATGGGTAGAAAGCTAGAGAATAACCAACAAAAATTGCGGCGGTTCTTTGGGTCGCCACTTTTGCTTTAGTTGTTTGTAGCAATGAATTCTATATATGTTCTCAGTCATCTTTCGCTGCGGACCCTTGGTTCGCAGTCTCTTGGATTTCCAACCACGCGACGTCTGAAACCGACAAGACTTACCTCATCCCTGCGAATGACTTGGCAGCTGTCTTCAGAGTGTTGCGTTTGTCCGTGGACGATGACGAGATGATTGGCTGGGCCGGCATGACTCTGGTGCAGTTGGAGTCGTGCTTCGGTTTCCTGCGCAAGCTGCACGTGGACAACCCCTTCAACGCAGAGCAAATTGCAAAGGCATTGGCAATCTTTCACGCTATCCGTCAACACGTCATGTTAGACAAGCCATTCAGAGATGTTTTTGTTTCTCCGTTCTTCGATCACTGTGAACGAATGAGATTGAAGCCCATGCTGTCAAGTTGGAGCATTTTTTGCGGGAAGAGAAATTGGAGAAGAAGAAGGAGATCCATGGTGTTTTAACGTATCTGGAATCTCTTGAGCCGCACTTGTCGGATGACGAGGCCTGTGCGCGTCAATTGTGCCCAGGAGTGTCTTTGCTGATTGATTTGATGGCGCACTTGAAGTCAGCGTTGGCGTGAAAGAAATTTGTTTCAAGGGTGGCTTTTTTTCATTCCGTCAGTGTTGCGACTCCTTGGGTCGCTACTTAAATATGTTTTTGAACACTGATGAGATACGCTTGTTTCCGTGCATACCCAACAATGCTTTCTTTGGCGGCTCTTTGGGCCAGCTCCGTTTTATTTTATCCATAGTTCCTACGGGCAAAAATAAAATTCATTGCGTATATCATCTCCAAGACATTGTGTGACCTGAGTTGGCGGCTCTTTGGGCCGCCATTTCCTATGTTTAAACATATGTACTGTGAAGTTTCACTGTATCATCCTGTGGCTGCTTTCTTTCAGGAAAGAAAGAAATAGAATCGACACGGTATCCAGACATATTATCCTTTTCAGACATCATGCCAAAACAAACTAACAAGTTTTTCATATTTGTTACCATACACTTGAATTATAAGTGAGCATGGTTTTTTTTCACAAGTCTGTTTCTTCGAATCGTAGTCCACGCAATGGATTTCTACGAAGCCTGGGACTTTGCAGAACAAAAACAAGAACGCAAACGCCCTCGTGAAATGGAGAAAGAGCAGAAGATTGCGAGACTGAAACGAGAGTCTGCTACTGCATCTTCTTCCAAGCCCAACTCTAGCGACCACGGAGATGACCTAGAGGTTTGGGTTGTTGTATTTTCTTTTGTTGAAAATCACAAAATTTACTGATGTTACTCTTTGTTTGTTCTTTTAGATCTGATTCCCTTGTGACAGGTGCTTATGGACCTTGCTTCCTCTTTGCCGAAGAACACTACGGTGGAAGACGACGACACGGAGGAGGATAGCGACGCCGAAAGATCTTGGTATCGTCAGGGCAACCAGCAAGAGGAAGAGGAGAAGTGCGTCGGCGATGGCAGCGCGGAGCAAAAGGAGCAAGACCTGGTCAACGACAAGAAGGTGGATTTGAACTTTGTCCATCATCCTGCAGCTGAAGTTTCTCCACGTCCTCCATGGCGTCACAGCTCATCTACAGTTCGTCCACCAGCACCATTGCGGCGAGCGGAGCCTGTGCGTGGTCATGCGAGTAAAGAAGGGGATGGTCCATACTACGAGATGTTTGGCTCCAAACGTGAGTACGAGCGTTTGGTACGCGGTAAAACCCGTAGCCGTCGTGGTTGGTCTCACTGGCGCCGTGAGCAGCAACGATGAAGGTGAGAAAAAGTTGAATAATGATCGTATTTGTTTTTTGCCTTTGTTTTGGGGGTTCGGGTTGGCGGTTCATTGGATCGCCCAACAGTACGAGTATAATATTTTATTCTTTTTGAGCGGCTCACTGGGCTGCTCTTCGTGGAAATGTCAATAGGAAAGTAGTCATTCTTATTTTGTGTTTGTGTTGGATTTCCAAACTCGATATTAGCAGCGGCTCATTGGGCCGCTTTGTTATGCATTGTTAAAAGGTATATCTAAAAAACTGATGTCTTATATTGTTGGTTGCGGCCCCTTGGGCCAGCGCACTTGAATAATTACGATGTTGATGTCTGCAAGATTTGAAGTTTCAAGATGTTTGTATCACGTGTTCCTCCGAGAGATCTCTGTGAATGTGTTTTCTATGTCCTATCCAGACATCGAGGGAGTCTCAAGAACATCATGGGATGCTTGTTCGCAAAATGTAAAAAGTATGTTGTAGAAAAGAATTGTATATCTCATTCAATTTTGTTTTGAATGTTTAAGGAGTGGAATGGATAGAAGGTTGCATTCCTGTGGAGAACTAGATGCTGAAGATTTTTCCCACGTTGGATGAGTTTGTAGATCCAGAGTTGCTGGAGTGGCAAAAGGTTGAGGATAGTGAAGATGGAGAGGTTCTACTGAAGTGGATATATGAGTTCTACATTCAACGCACCGCAGACTCTTCCATCAACCAGCACGAAGCTTTGCGATTTGTGGTTTTGGAACATGACATCTTTCAAGATCCTTGGTTTTGTGAGCTACATATCTGGGAAGTGAACAGCCAGATGCAGTGGACTGTTTGGTTCAAGCTCGCCAACTCGCAGTGAAAGCTATTCGAGATTAAAAAATGATAGCTCAATTGATGGAAAATTGAAATATATTTTTTTATAACAGCGGCTCATTGGGCCGCTATCTTTGTTCAATGAAATCTTCTGCAGGGTTCAATCTATGTTCTTGTTCAGCGGCTCTTCTGTGCCGCTAAATAGTTGATTAAAATAATATATTTTTGGTTATCATAAGCGGCTCATTGGGCTGCTTGGTTCTGTCATATCTTTAGGTATCTTTGGGTATCTTTAGGTATCTTTTCTCTTCTTTTCTTGATTTTTGACATTTTTTCGTGAAATTTTGATGTTTTTTTCGTTAATTTTCTTCAAATTTGGGTATCTTTGGGTATCTTTGGGTATCTTTTGGTATCTTTTCTCTTTTTTTCTTGATTTTTGCCCTTTTTTTTTGAAATTTTGATGTTGTTTTTTCTTCAAATTTGGGTATCTTGAGGTATCTTTTGGTATCTTTTTGTATTTTTGATATATTCCAAAGTCAATCAGATCAATACATTATTCAACAACATAAATGCATTGGTAGACCTTTTGATCCCCAAGCTTTTACAACGAATCAGTTTGGTTTGGTTTTAGAAACCAATATGGCCGATACAGTCGAAGAGCCATGTCAAACTGTCAAAGAAGAGAAGCCAGAAGATTCTCAAGAAGTTCCTGTTGAAGCATCTGCTGCTACAGCAGTATCCGCTGTGCCAGAAGATTCCAAAGAAGTTCCACCTGCTGATGTCCCTCAGGATACAGCCATGGAAACCATGGAGACCAAGGAGGCCGATGAGAACTTACATCAATTGGTTCCTTTGGTGGAGTGTGCGAAGTGTGGTGAAAAGGTGCCAAAGACAGCTGGACAAGCCAGGAGTGCCACAACTTTTTGGTGCAACTCTTGCAACTCAGTGATGAAGACTCTTCGCACCAATTTGTCCTGGCCACCTTATTGCTTCGAAGGCTTGCCAGAGGTGGCCAAGAAGGAATTCTTCATGTCTGTCAAAAGCTTGAAGGATCGTGAGAAGGAGTTGAAGTATGGTAAGATTCGCGATGTTCTTTTGAAAAGTGTGTCCACTTCACGCACTGAAGAGTTGATCAAGCAGAAGGGCGGAACCTTTTGGCCTCTGAGTGTGTATGCAAAGAATCTTGTATGCCATAGATTTTTTCCCCAGATAGCGATAGCTATGGGGGTTCTTACTTCCAATAGGGGGGAGGGCGACGAACCACTTTGGCGGACTGGACGTGGCACCAGTGCCATTGCAGGGTGCAGTGGACGTGGTGCCATTGCTTGGTGCCATTGTAGGGTGCCATTGTAGTGTACTGTGGTTGAGGGGGAGGGTGACGACCACTTTTGGGGGAGCGGACGTGGTGCCATTGCTGGGTGCCATTGCAGGGTGCCATTGTAGTGTGCTATGGTGGGGCGAGGGGAGGGTAACGACCAACTTTGGGGGGAGTGGACGTGATGCCATTGCTGGGTGCCATTGCAGGGTGCCAGTGTAATGTGCTAGACGGAAGACGACCAACTTCGGGGGAGTGGATGTGGTGCCTTTGCCGGGTGCCATTGCAGGGTGCCAATTTCTATTTCATATTTTCTTCCTATTTTCAGGGCCATCAATGTCACCCAGACACCCAAGAAAACAACAATGAAATTTGTCTTGAACTTCTTGCAAACGTTACACTGTTCTCTACATTGATAACACAAAAATTGGTTTTAGCTATTTGGGGTCTATGCTGGTATTATTACTTTTTTTATTTCGTTTAAATATTTTCATACATAAATGCAAAAGAATCCCATCTAAGGAAAGGATACAACACTGACAAGATCAAGTCGAATGCTCCAAAGGAATGGAGTGATACTTTGGAGGAATGGACCTACTTGGTTCCCATGGTGACAGTGAATGAACGCGAAGTTCACAGCATGTGCGAGAAGGAACTTGCAGAAGCCGAGATGAACCTGAAAAAGAAAAAACAGTTGAAGGATGACAAGTCCAATGCAGCCTTGGCAAGTCAGCCACAGGATGCCTTGATGGATTTGGACACTGATTCAGAGAACTCCGAAAAAGAACGTGAGAAACGTGAGAAGAACCAATCCAGGAAGGCCAAAGCTGCTGCAAAGGCTTCGGCCAGAAAGGAACAAAAGGAAGCAGAAAAGGAAGAGAAGAAGAAATCCAAGGAGGTGCAGACCAAGAACAAAAAGATCATGAAGCTAGCCGCAGAGACCATGCCTTTGTTTGGCTCCGTGGTTGAAGAGCTTGAGAAGGCTTTGGAGGCCAAGAAGGGTGATGCAAGCGTGGCGGCGTCGATCAAGGATGATGCCATAGAAGTTCTACAGAAAACCAAGGGCTGGAAAGGCGAGTGCGCCCTGGTGTTGAAGGAAGCTGGCAAGGACCAACAAGGCCTTGGAATTGCCTTTCTCCACCTCCAAAGAGGCCCAGGAGACGATCAAGACAGCCAAGGGTTTGAAGGACAAGGTCTTGGGCAAGAAACCCAAGAAAGAAAAATAGATCCTTCCTGAATAGTTGGCATGGCATTTGTGGAGTCAGAGTCACACTTTATATACTGAGGTTTTCATACTTGACATATATCAGGCTGTCTTTTTTTTCCCCCACGACCAGCAATTCTTGACATAAAAAAAATGTTTTGTCTATAAGGGTGAACTCTGGAAGAACACAAAGCGCCAATTGCTCCCGTTGGATTACCAACTGGTTTTGGAAACTTCCCGCCACTCTGGCGTGCAAGAAAAAAATGATGAGTCACGAACAGACTGTCTGGTGTATCTCATTCTGCGGACCTTTGGTACGCACCTAGAGTGTAGATTTCTAGGAGATGACTTATGTCAAAAGCTTGCGGATCTTTGGTCCGCAATCAAACAGCACCACATGGAAACCATATCCACATTGACAAACTCTTGAGCATTGATAAGACATGATATCATACATCCATTGCGGCCCTTTGGGTCGCACAATATGAAATAACGATTGCGTCCACGTCGCATTAGCTACCGCAAACGAGAAAATTTCGAAACATTTTTGCTCTAAAGTACAGGCTGAAAGTTTCAAAAATAGATAGGCAAACAAAGGTACAATGTGGTCTGCAACAACTTACATAAAATAGCATACCTTTAACACGTAGGTCTTACACGCAATGGAGGTTGAAGGCGTCCGGTCTTTCCGCTTGACGATGGAACAGTCCTGCTGGTGTTTCGGGATCATCTAGACACCTCTATGCGGTGCTGGCCCTTGCCAACATTGTTTAGCAGAATGCAACCTCGCGAAGATCCGAACAATGCTATCACATACAATGTAGGCACATCTCCACCTAGTCCTACAACGTCTTGTTGTGCAGACAATTGGCGTGAAAGTTCAGTGGCCTCTTTGGATGAGTGCATGCAAGAGATTGAAGCATTAGCTCAAAGACATGGCTTACCACTTGTTGCGTTTCCCCTTCACCAAGATCTACAAAGGATGCGATTGGATGTGCTTTGGAACTCAGACATACAAGCGCAAGATGTGGCGTCGCTACTTGTCCGAACGCGAGCGGCTCTGTTGCTATGGGGCGATGTATAAACCCATGAAACCATGACAAGAGATATTATGAGTTGGAGAAAAAAAGAAAAAAGTCATCTTTGTGCAGCTACTTTTGTGTACTTCGTACAGATGGCGGCCCACTGGGTCGACATTGACTTATTCCAACCTAATAACTCATGGCGGCCCTTTGGGTCGCTATAGATACTTCACATAGCATTGCTTCAGGCCAGACCTGTCTGGTACGCTTGCAACTGATTCTCTAGTACAAGACGTAGCCCCTTGGCTCTCTTGGGAGTGCTATCTACACTCCACATCTTCGTGCTCCTCACAGTTTCCCATGCATTTTGCATGGGTAAAAGAAAGCAGCAAACGGATGGCGATGTGGTTCTGAAAGCATTGAAAGTCAAAGGAGCCAATGACACGGCAGCCTTCCAACTTCTGCATCTGGGAAAATTAGCAAAGTCACTGCCTGCATCTCTTTCGAAATATCGTGAATCTGTGGCCAAAGAACTTCCCCACGACTTGATTGACCGGGTGCCATTGAATGACGAGTTATATATGCCAGTTTGCAGTTTGCCTAAGCTATTGCAAAAGATATGTGAAAACGATGAGGTATATGGACGCAAATTGCAAAGCTTATTTGGGACAAATCCTCAAACACGATGCAAACTGTTTCTATATATGGATGAAGTTCAGGCTGGAAATATCTTGGCTCCATCAAGTAGGAAAAAATTGTGTTTGGCCTACGGAGCAATTGTGGAAATGGGTGGCCTACAAAGTGAATGCCAATGGTTCAATCTCATGGCCTTCAGCCACGCCGCGGTGGAACAGGTTTCTGGTGGTTGGAGCCGTCTGATGAAGGGATTTGTTCTTACTATCCACAAGCAGTTGGATAAGGGCTTCGCACTGCAATGTCGTGACCAGCCGCCTTTTATGACTTTTCTACAAATTAGTGCAATCATTGGTGATTTTGACGCCCTCCGCTGTTGCTATGATTGGAGAGGAGCTGCATCTATAAAACTTTGCATGTGTTGCAAGAACATTGTGAGCCGCTCTTCAGAGCTTGCCTTGTTTGGAGAAAACCTGTTCGATCAAACCCATGCCGGGCTTGAAGGTTGCCAGTTTTGGACAGATCATGAGATTGCAAACTTGTTTGACAACGCCAAGCTGGAGCCATCGCCAACGAAAAAAGAAAGGGAGGCAACATGCAAAGCTGCAGGCTTCAACCTTTTTAATTTCTTAGGTCACCTCTCCCACAATGTCTCTCGATCCGTACTCCCTGTGAGCCCTTGCATCTTTGACGTTATGCATTTGTATTGGTCCAATGGTTTGTGCAGTTGGGAAATTTGTCAGTTTGCTTCCAACATGGAACATTATGGACTCACATTGTCCTTGCTCACAGAGGCGTTTGAGAAGACTGCATGGCATTGCAATGGTGGCAAAACAAGCAAATATTGGTATCGCAATTTGCTGGCGCCGAAAAGGTTTGCATCGGACAGCTACAAGGGCAGCGCCTCTGACCTGAGAGCTTTGTTGCCATTGTTTGCGTTTCATGCAACGCAGATCTTTGGTGATAACAGTGAAATGTCGAATGAGATTCGGTCTTTGCTGGCTTTGCTCCGAGTTTGTCAATGCTTGGATTTGTTGCACAGGAACATATCTGAGAACAATTTAACAAAACTGCAGAGCCTTCAAAAAAAACATCACTTGCTCTACGGAAAAGCATACGGTCTCGATGCTTACAAGCCCAAACATCACTTTCGTTTTCATATTCCCTCCATGCTTCGTCGACATGGTTTTTACATTGACTGCTTCGCAATGGAAGCAAAGCATCGAAATTTCAAATATACTATTCAGAACCGATATGATGGTGATATTTCCAATTTGAGTCGTTATTGTGACAAAGTCTTGCAAAGACTCTGTCTATATTCCTTTGATTTACTGTACAAGCAAACATGGCCGGGTTCTTTGGAGAAACCCACAAGAAAATTTGAGGACTTGCCGGGGGCTTTACAAAGCCACTGTGTACAACTCTCCCGAGGTCGACGTGTCAAGGTTGGATATTTTGTGATTGGCTCTGCGAGTGGTATCGTTCTGCACTGCGTTCAATCACAAGATGAGCTTTTCCTCCTGCTTCAAACGTATGTTCCAGTGTTGTCCGATTTATTTTCCATTTGGTCGGGCGGCCCATTGGGCCGCTTCACATGGTGTCTTGTGCGCTGATGATGTTCAACGGTCTCCTCTCAAAAGGTTTGCAAGCTTTGTGTCTGCCGTCCCGCAGGTCGAGCAATCGGAATTCTATAAGCGTTGGACCTCATGATCTGCCAAGGCGCTTGTGCAAGCAGAAGCCATAGAAGAAATTCCGTGTCATTGGCTGCGCAAAGACCATAGCGCCTTGACCCTGGTGTAAAAGGATTTGAAAAAGCGTAGGCAATCCAAACAGCTGTTCGCGGCTCTTTGGGCCGCTCTCGCTAATTCGTAGTCGCTTGAAAGTCTGGATAATCCAAACGGCTTTTCGCGGCTCTTTGGGCCGCTGTCGCTTATAGGCTGTCGATACAATAAGCATTTTTCAAGCCAATGGATATTTTTCCGATGCTGCGGCCCTTTGTGCCGCTTTCGCATGCATTTCGCAAAAGCAAACAAATCTTCTTGCTTTGCAACTTTCTGTAACTCTTTTTAACTTTTTCATACCTTTTTCATAACTTTATAACTTTTTAAAACTTTTTTATAACTTTCAAAACTTTTTTATAACTTTTGTTAAAACTTGCTATAATTAAGATATTTCTATAACTAGTTATCCCTACTTACACCCAGTTATAACAAAGCCGTGGCCGTAGTAAAAACTCCTCTCTTTAAATCGATCGTTCTTCTTCATAAAACATCTTCTTTTGAAATCGACCCTTCTTCTTCATAAAAACTCTTCTTTTTCAATCGACCCTTCTTCTTCATAAAAACTCTTCTCTTTAAATCGACCCTTCTTCTTCATAAAAATTCTTGTTAAATCCACCCTTCTTCTTCATAAAAAGATCTTCTCTTTAGATCGACCCTTCTTCTTCATAACAACTCTTTTAAATCGACCCTTCTTCTTCATAAAAAAATCTTCTCTTTAAATCGACCCTTCTTCTGCATAACAACTCTTCTCTTTAAATCTACTGTTCTTCCATCAAATCCCTTCTCTTTAAATCCACCCTTCTTCTTCAAAAACATCTTCTTTTTAAATCGACCCTTCTTCTTCATTAAAAAAAAAATATTTTCAAATCGACCCTTCCTGTGCATAAAAACTCTTCTTTTTAAACCCACCCTTCTTCTGCATAAAAACTCTTCTCTTTTAATCCACCCTTCCTCTTCGTAAAAGTTCTTCTTTCTAAATCGACCCTTCTTCTTCATCAAAAATTCTCTTTATAAATCGACGCTTCTTCTTCTTAAAAACTCTTCTCTTTAAATCGACCCTTCTTCTTCATAAAAATTCTTGTTAAATCCACCCTTCTTCTTCATAAAAAGATCTTCTCTTTAGATCGACCCTTCTTCTTCATAACAACTCTTTTAAATCGACCCTTCTTCTTCATNCTTCTTCTTAATAGAAACTCTTCTCTTTAAAACCAACTCTTCTTCTTAATCCGCCGACCCCTCCTGAAAGGGGAGCGCGCCTAGGAGTTTGACGGTAGTGGTGTGAGTGTTTCGTGACGAGTGTTTCTAGGTGTTTCCGGCCGTCCATCTGTGGGCGCTGGGAGAGTACATCTAGCAAGGTATTTAACACATTCCGTAGGTGACGTTCGGCAGTTTTAGCGGCGCGTGTTCGGCATGGTTTGGGCGTGAATCCTGCTGCTGTTCCGCTTCTGCGCGTCGTCTCGTTTCTAGGTGTTTCCGGCCGTCCGTCTGTGGGCGCTGGGAGGGTACCCAATAGACCAGGTTAGACAGAAAATGAAAATAGAGATATTTTGAAGAAATAGAGATATCCCTGACTAATAGTCAGAAAACACGGTGAGCTATGTTCTGTCTATTAGAAAGATTTCTCTTGTCTTATAACGTTGAAAAAAGACAGATTTTCAAGTTGTCTATTTCACAAAAATCTGACTAAATAGTCAGATCTGATTTGCCTATTTAGACAACACATTCACCGTGGCAGTTTTAAAACTGCCAACAAACTGCCTCTAAACTGCTTTACAAACTGCCCTTAAACTTCTTCAGTATTTTTGTGGTTTTTGATACTGGAAAACTCAAGGTAAAGACTGTGACAAACGAATTATAAGTGAAATAAAATGTATTTGTTTGCAAAGACTTCAAACATCTTCAGTTCAAACATTGTCTTTTCAGCAACCTTGATTCATGAATAGACATACTTTATAATGATATAAATATCTTCTTGTTTGAATGAATCAAAACAATTTTGAACTTAGAAACATTTGCGAAGAGAACAGAAAATCATCGCACGGTTACAGTGACGAACCAAGCAGTGACAGCAAAACATTGGGCACAGGAGTAAAAACTTAGCAAACACGAGCAAGAGGCAACCAGATAAAAGCAAGCAGCTATAGCTGCACAACAACACAAGCGTCATAACCTGCACAAACAACGTTGACACCAGGCAATTCCCGCTATCACCCACCCCACAGATCAACCAGGACCAGCCACAGGAACACTAAGAAAACATTTCAAACATTGTAAACTCTCGTTTTGGAGATATCTGTTGTTCTGTGTTTGTTCCTGTTTTGTGCGTGTGTGTGCGTGTGCGTGTGTGCGCGCGCCCGTTTGCGTGCAGCTTCTGCGGTTGGAGCAATCCAAACTATGACCTGGTAAGTCTCAGGGTACATCTCTCAAAGGTAAATGAAAAACTCTCAAGGTAAGATTCTCTCAAAGGTATCAAACTCTTTCACGGTGAAAAAAAACCTCTCCAAAGGTAGCACTCCCACACTCTAAGGCTTCAAAAGGCGACTCAAGAGAATGTGTTGAACTCTGACAAAAAAATGAAACATGAATTCGATATCTAAGTTCAAAATGGCTTTTATGTTTTGATTCTCTTGTGCTCCAACCACACGCCAGCAAGGAGCCACATTTCAACTTTTTCACTCGTGAGACAGAAACTGCAGGCGCAGAGCTATGCGGTACCTGGAAAGCATCTTGTGTGATGTCTGCCCTGGCTTCAAGCCATTGACACATGTCTTAGCCAAACCTGACATGCGTTTTTGCATGTCTTCTCCCATGAAGCACCACAGAAGGCGCGGGTTTACAAAAGTAGACTGATATGCTGTAGAAAGTGAGCCTTCTGAGTGATGTTGAAGAGGCGATCAGGAAGAAAGTGTTCTGCGATTGCAGTCAAAACCAGAAGCATAGATTCTATGATTTGCTCAAAGCGTTTCGCTGCATCGGGGGGAAAGGCCAAGTCGCCTTTGTGCACTGCCAGGAGCTCTTCTGCTTCCAAGTTCAGCTTCAAATACAGCAATATTTGCTTATGCACCAAGATATTGGATTTGCTGTATCTTTGCCAGATCAGATATAATGGTAATGCCAGGTACTTGACCTCCGCTGCTTTGCCACGTAATTTTGGATATTGGGGCGCCTTTCGAGTGTACATGGATGTCCTATTTAAGTACCTGAAGCGACACGGCACATTGTGTTCAGCATAAATCGCTTGGATGTCCTTCCAAATCTGCTTGATGTTGTCAGCTGCACTTCCAGGTAAAATGTGGCTGCAAAGAAATGTAAGAATACTTCCGTAGACCAGCTGATCGTGGCCTAAATACTTCACATGCATCAGGTCCATGGCGACAAGCCATGGAGAAAAATTTTCGAGTGTGAAAAGAATTGATGGGGAGCGGTCTGGCCAGTTGCGCCATGCCTGTGCAGTCCATTGCACTTGGCGCCAAGGAGCCTGCCTTCTAAAGTCGCTCCATGTGAACGCCCCTTTGCCACGGCAGCGGCATAATGAACAAGGTCCCTTCTCTTGGGTGGACCTTGGAAGGAGGAGGGCCTTTGTGAAATAATCGAGATCGCCCATGATTCCCCACAGTGTGGCGCAAAAGCCACCTGCCAATGGCTGCATAGAGCGCTGTCCAGCTGTGGAATTGCTAGGAAACCTAAGAAATGGTGGAAAAAAGTTGAAACAAAATAGCTGAAGATTTCACCAGGGGCATCATCACATGTGTACAAGAGTTGACCAACTTTCCTTTTGTGCGACAAAATGCAAACTGCAACAACAAAAGAGAAAACCCTTTTTTGAAAACCATGATGAAAAGGGTCAGCTGAGCAGCTTCTTGTTGTTCCAGTCAGAGTCTGGCCAAAGGCCCAATCGCAACCACTTTAAACTCCACACCAATATTTTAAAGAAGCAACCCAAGGTGTCATGCTCTTGGTTGTTTGAATCTACAGATCGAAGCTTCTCCCAGCAACCATAGATGAAATATTGCCTGTCACGCGTTTCTCCAGTGGCAATGAGGCTGCTCCAAGAAAATACCGTCATGAGCTGGGCCCAAGCCTTGCCCACCCCTGTTATGGGGACATCGTCCCCGTGCAGCCCTATGGGCACGCATCTCCGCCTAAAGTCCGGGATTGATACGAAGTCAGCTGAGGGTGGTTTTCATTGTGCTTCCAAAACTCTTCCAAAACCTGCTCACCCGGAACCATGCATTTCTTCCAAGTGGAAGGGTAGTAAGACCATATCGAAGCAAACAGCTCGTGTGGTAAAAGGAATGCTTGCAGCAGACTCGAACAAGGCTCCTTGAAGGGGAGCTGGCTCAAAGTTGGCAAAGGGATGCGCACATCAAGCGGCATTTTCAGCATCAAGTCTTGATAGCATTTGTTGGGCCATTTCCCTTTGCAACCAATTTCACCAATCACCTTCAAATCTCCGAGGTCAGTTTGGGCGTTGAAGAACATCATAGCATCTTGGTAGGCTGCAGATGCTATCCTTTGACACAGCTGAGGGGATGCTTCGCCCCAGCTAAACAACTGCAGCAAGAGAACAGCTAGAGCTGATGTATGTGGCTTTTCATCCAACTCACGCCTTTGCGATGCCAAGCGTTGCCGCACCCCACCCCTGCGTTTGTTTCCCTGCGGTGGAGAAGTTTTTCGCCGTTTCATGGCACTTGCTCACACTAAAAGCTTTTCCAAGGTATAGTTTGTTGTCAAATATTGTTTTGTTTTGAAGAATTGTTTCTGCATGGGCCCACTTTACTATAATTAAACTGGTCACTAGTCATTGAGAATTTGTTGCACCAAGGCAAGCTTGTGAACCATTATTGTGAAATGTTTTGGGTTCTTGCTGGTAATCCCACTGAAAAGTGTTTTAGCAATATGTTTTTTGAACGTTTGTTTTTTTTCCTGTGCAAACACTGCCAAACAAAATGTGGGGCCTTCCCACACAATGCTTCGAGCCTGTTCAGCTGTTAGCCATTTTTTGGGGGGCACTATGCAGCAGGTCGAAGAGTAGTGCCAGACTAACACTTCAAACCTACAAAGTAAGACCCTCAAGGTATAACACGCTCAAGGTATAAACCTCTCAAGGTAATAAACTCTCAAGGTAAAATCTCAGACTCTCAAAGTAGTTTGCCCTCTCAAGGTTTAAAGTTTTCAGATTTTTCAGGGTATCAGATTCCCAAAGACTTTGAAAGTGTAGTGAAAGAACGGTACCATACTTTCATTGATCCTGTTGTGGGGGTTAGATCCTTGACCCTTAGATCCCCTAGATCACACGAAGTTGTTTAAAGATTGTTCTTTTGTTTTTAAAGAAAAATAAGAGAAAATAAAGCAAAAGAAAGGTAAATGAAGGTAAATAGTTTTTTTAAGATGTTCATGGTGAAAGCCAGGTCCAAGATTATATGTGTTTATTATAAAATTCTATGTTTCAAGGTTCGCCAAAAAACCTACGCTCTATACCCAGCAATGTTACAATGTTGGATGCTGATTAGTGCAGTGGGTCGCCCAAATTAAAATGCTCAGATGGTCACTTGTAGTGCTGTTGTAAAAATAGTACTTGTAGTACTAGTAGTAAGTGTTTGTACTAGTAGTACTTGTAGTAAACGCAGATTAAAGGGAAATGTGGAAACACAATTTTAAAAAGTAAAGAAAAACGAGAAAAGTGTACAACTTAAAGGGAAGATTTGGAAATACAATGTGCAATTAAAAGAAAACTTGGAGAAACAGGAATATTTGGACACACAAGGTACAAATTGAAAAAACATGTGAATAAACTACAAACGGGAAAATTTAGAAACACATTTCTACAAATTTAGGGAAAACACGTACAAATTTAAAGGGAATTTGGAAACACCATTGACAGGTCTAAAGGAAAACATGGGACGAATTTCAAAAAGTAAAGGAACATATTCATACAAAACATGCACAACTTACAGGGATTTTGAGAAACAAAAACTACACATGTCAACGTAGATTTAAAGATAAAAATGAGATGTACAGATTTAAAGCGAATGTGAAAACACAATGCACAAAATTTCAAAGGGAGTTTGAGAACAATGAAAAAACTGGCAGGAAATTTGAGGAAAATTGAACCATGTACAACTTACAGGAAAATTTAGATGAATTCCTAGAAAAGCGGAGATACATGTACAAATTAGAGGGACGTTTGGAAACAACATGTACACATGTAAAGGGAATTTTTTGGAGCAAAACATGTATAAATTCCAAGAAAAGTTTGGAAACAACATGTACACATGTAAAGGGAAATGTGGAAACACAATGTACAAATCAAAGGAAATTTGGAAACACGATGGACACATTCAGAAAAAAATCTCGGAAGAACAATGTACAACTTGAAGGAAAATTTCGAAACAAAATGTAGAGATTTGAAGGGACTTGTGCAAACACTAGGTACAAATTTCAAATGCAATTTGGGAGCATTGCAAAAAAAGGTAAAGGAAAATTTGGAGAAACAAATGTTCAGTGTACAACGCACAACTCACAGGAAAGTTTGGCAACACAATGTATACATTAAAAGAACATTCGAGAAACCAATGTACAAATGAAAGGAACACTTAGAAACAAAATGTACAAATGAAAAGAGTGAGTTGAGAGAAAAATAAACATAAATCTAGGAAACAAAATGCACCATGTTCTGGGGACATTTTGAAAACCACAATGTGGGGAAATTTGCGACAACATGTATAGTCTCAAGAAATATTCGAAAACAACATGTACAGATTTGAGAAGTGTGGAAACAATGTGGTACAAATTTGAAGCAAATGTTGGGAACAATGTAAAGAAGTAAAGGATCATTTAGAGAGAGAAAAGGATACAACTGAAAGGAAAATTGGAAACACAATGCACAAATCAAAGGAAGTTTGGAAACACAATGCACAAAGTTCAGGGAACACAAACAACAGATTTGAGAAATGTGGAAACACAATGTACAAGATTAAAGCAAAATTTGGGATCAACGTAAAAGAGCAAAGAAAAATTTGGAGAAAAAATGTACAACTTGCAGGAATATTTGGAAAGACGGATGTACAAATTAAAAGGAAAGCTTGGACACAATACTGTACATCTTCAAGTAAATTGGACACAAGATGTAAAAATTTCAAGGGAAATTTGGAAACACAATGTACACATGAAACTTGTCTATTTCTCTGTCTTTCGTACCTGCACTTACCCTGTGTCCGGCGGTGACTGGCCCTTCAAGGACAACTCCAGAGAGAAATGTACCTTCAAAAACCTTTAAAAACCTACATTTTAAAGGTTTTTAAAGCTTTTTAAAGGTTTTTAAAGGTTATTTTTTAAGCTTTTTAAAGGCTTTTAAAGCTTTTTAAAGGTTTTTAAAGCTTTTTAAAGGTTTTTAAACCTGTTTAAAGGTTTTAAAGGTTTTTAAAGCTTTTTAAAGGTTTTAAAGGTTTTTAAAGCTTTTTAAAGGTTTTTAAAGCTTTTTAAAGCTTTTTAAAGGTTTTTAAAGGTTTTCGAAGATTTTCCACAGATTCTCCACACGTAATTCAAGCCCTCATTTAGCTGCAAAATGCGCAATTTCCTTGAATTTGTTCTGGGGGTTATATTCGTGGGGGTTAGATCTGTTGGGGTTAGATCCGTGGGGGTTAGATTCGTGGGGGTCAGATCAGGGGGTCAGATCAATTGAATCGGTTGCCAAATTTAGCTTTGAAATGTGCATGTCTTTTAGCCAAATTTAGCTTTAACATATGCAATCTTTTGCCATGTCTAGATTTAAAATGTGCCTTTTTTTTTTGCGAAAAACCTTTTTGGCAAACACAAATGGCCGCTTTAAAGATAAATTTGGCAAAAATAATTGCATATGTTTAAGCTCAATTTGGCTAAAACAACCGCATTTTAAAATAAAACTTGGCAAACTATGGCACATCTTAAAGCTATATTTGGCAAAAAACATGCACGTGTCGAAGCTGAATTGGGCAAGCTATTGCACATGTTAAAGCTAAATTTGGCAAAGAATTGCACACCTTAAAGCTATATTTGGCAAGAAACATGCACGTGTCGAAGCTGAATTGGGCAAGCTATTGCACATGTTAAAGCTAAATTTGGCAAAGAATTGCACACCTTAAAGCTATATTTGGCAAGAAACATGCACGTGTCGAAGCTGAATTGGGCAAGCTATTGCACATGTTAAAGCTAAATTTGGCAAAGAATTGCACACCTTAAAGCTATATTTGGCAAGAAACATGCACGTGTCGAAGCTGAATTGGGCAAGCTATTGCACATGTTAAAGCTAAATTTGGCAAAGAATTGCACACCTTCAAGCTATATTTCAAAAATCATGCACATGTTAAAGCTAAATTTGGCAAGCAATTGCAAATGTTAAGGCTAAATTTGACAAGAACCATGGCAATGGCAGGTTTTAACGCTACAAAAAAGCAGCACATGATAAAGCTTAATTTGGTAAACAATTGCACATTTTGAAGCTAAATTTGGCTAAAACAATTGCGCGTTTTAAAGCTAAATTTGGCAAACAAAAATGCACAGGTTAAAGGTAAATTCGGCAAAAAATTGCACAATGTGCATACACAGCTGCTATACATTTTTCTTTAACGCCAAATTTGGCAACAAAAAATGAAAAATACATATACAACTGCTACGATACTACTTTTTTTGTAGGCCAAATTCAAAGATATATAATACTTTCTATAAAAGGCGAATTTGTGAAAGCAGTGTACAAACTACAGGAGATGTTTGAAAGGCAAATTTGGGAAAGCAATGCACAAAGACTTTCGATTTAAATGTTGTTTTCAAAACTCCCTTCAAATTTTGACATGTTGTTTCCAAAGTTACCTTCGAATTTGTACATGTGTTTCTCCAAACGTCCTTTTACATTTGTACATTTTGTTTCTAATCTTTCCTTTCATTTGTACGCTTGTTTCTCAAATGTTCTTTTTATGTGTACATTGTGTTTCCAAGCTTTCCTGTAAGTTGTACATTGTACACTGAACAGTTGTTTCTCCAAATGTTCCTTTCCCTTTTTTACATTGTTCCCTCCCAAATTCCCTTTGAAATTTGTACCTAGTGTTTGCACAAGTCTCTTTGAATCTGTAGATGTTGTTTCCAAATGTTCCTTGAAATTGTGATTGTTTTTCCGAGATTTTCTCTGAATTTGCTCATCGTGTTTCCAAATTTCCTTTGGTTTGTACATTGTGTTTCCACACTTTCCTCTACACTTGTAGATGTTGTTTCCAAACGTGTACATTTGTTTCTCAAATTTCTTGTAATTTGTACATTGTGTTTCGAGCTGCTTCTTGCAAAATGTACATCGTACATTGTACATTGTTTCTCCGATTATTTCTTTACTATTGTCTTTACATTGTTCCTAAATGTTCCTTTCAGTTTGTACATTGTGTTCCATGGTTCCCTTTTAATCTATAGTTTACTACACGTGCTACTGGTACTACAGGCACTGTAGGTACTACGAGTACTACAAGCACTTGCTATTAGTACTTCAGGTTCAAGGTTTAGTTTTTGTTTTGGTTTGTTTAATAAATTTATCAAAAAAACTGAGCAAAAAATGGACGAAAACAAAGGACATTTACTTAAAAATCTTTAAAAATCTTTATTTAAGAAAAAACATCTTTAGAGCTAAACCCCCCTGATCTAACCCTCACATATCTAACCCCCACAACAGGATCAAGGACATCTATCTCACCATAGATTGTACTTCATTCCAGTGTGGTTGGCCTGAAGGAAAACACATCCTCACTTGTAGAGCCAGTACAGTTGATCGGATTGGCTCATCTTTTAAGACCTACCCCACGTCCAACTAACAGTTCGCACCTGAAAAGGAATGTATTCCCAAAAGGAAAGGCTGGCCTCCCTTTGCCACCATTTTTGAGGTGCGATTGGTGCGATTCGTTAGTTTCAGGGAGGGTAACTTCACAGCTTTTTCCGCACAAGTTTGCCCCTTCATCTCGGCCCGCTGTGTCCACCCACCACACTACCACGTGCCGCGCGCATCAGGCGCAGCCCACGTAAGGGACGTAGGAGTCGCAAAGCTGTCAGAGTCGTAAAGAGCCGTTGGTTGGGGTTTCGAAAATTCTCAGGTAAACAGGCAGCCGTAAACTGGTGAATCTTGACAAACCTTAAATATGATCAATTTTCGGTAATTATATAATTCATTGCATATACTAAGAAATTGGTAGGATGCTACCTTTTAGCCGACCAAACGTTGGCCTATTCGAAAGGGATATAAGGTTTACCAAGTTGGGTTAACTACCCCATTCAATCAACGTAGCCTCAGGGTGACCTCCCTAGTCACGGACATGATTCACCTGAAGGAGTTTCTTCATCTGGAGGGGGACAATGCAGAAGCATCGGGGATGTGTCTTAGTGTTTTATTGTCTTCAAAATTCCCTACTGAAAACTACTTAAGATCCTCCAATGTTGAGACGCACCATGGAAGAATCAATTACAGTACACCACAACTTGAACTTGGAGACCAAAAAGAACGGTCTGGAACGATATTTTCGATATCAACCTCGGCAATTTTGGATATCTCTTCGTCAAACTTCAGGGGTATGTTTGGAACGCATAACCTCGAATGTACATACCATGTTGAACCCAATCGAATATCTCGGTGGGTTGATCATATTTGACCAACCTCAAAACGTGGGGCTTCATAAATATATTAATATATAGTTCATCTATATGATGATTGAGGCTCTCTCCCAGCAAATATCAACTCTCCACATTTTCATACATTTTCCGGATTCCTCCAGGTCCCATCTTTTCCAAAAAAGCCTCCAGCATTGTTGGGATCTACAGAATAGACCACCCTCAGCCACCCATGAACTCTATGGGTTTCTTGTTGGCTTTTTGTTGGAGTTGGAGAGGGGCGACAATCCTTGAAACTTGAAACTTGGAACTTTTTTTTTCTTGGCAAAAGTTTAAGGATAAAAAAGACACAGAGGTTGAACACGGATTTATCATTTGTTGTTTTTTGTGTGAAATGTTGATGATTTCTCAAGTTTCAGCCTATGGCTTCAAGCTTCAAGCATGTTGATATTCAGAGATGTTTCAAAATCTTCATAACGTTAAAGTACATAGTGATTTCAGGGTGGTGGGTTTGGAATCCTTAGGAATGTCATGGGATACCAGGATATCCAGAAAATTCGCCCAAAAAACACAATACCAAACCAAACATGAATGAACCAATAGAGATCATGAAACATCAACCATCAACCCAAATAATCCCAATAAAGTCGCCCTGCCTTTCATTTTTTGACTCTCAACATAAGTCATCCTGGTAAGCTGGAAAACCTTCTTGAGAGGTGGTAGGTAGCATATAATCACCCATTTTGCAGGAAATGATATAGATATAGATCATGGATATACCAGGTATACATTGACTTGCAGGGGCTTATGTGTTTCCTGCTACCTAACACCTTTTGCCAGAACCACAAAAACCCATGGAACAAAGAATCTCTTCAAGCAATCAACAAAGTCACTTCAATTTCAACTGAGATACATAAAGTGATAAGTAAAATACTCAATCTCACCATGTAGATTACTCTAATACACAAGGAATACAGTCAATTCTCATCGGTTAAATCAGTCAATATCAATAATTAATAACAATTATATACACATCTTAAACAGATTCACACTCCCTTCATCTGGATGACATAGTATCCAATGGAACTTCCACCTTTTTTAAACAGGAAGTAGTACTCCACAACTTCCCCTGGTTTGCCACTCCCAGGGATTCCCGACACTTCCACAAAGGAGACCAACACAATGAAGCCGTCCATGGCCAGCAACCTGTGGTGTCGATGGTTTTCCACAGGATCCAGGTAGAACAGCTTGGATGAAGCTGAATGCTGCCACGATTTAGTATTGACATAGTATGACGTCATAGTGCAAAATAAATGAAGAGTGAAAGAAACCTTCTAACACTCCATGAATTGAGACCCACCATTTTAAAGAGGTGTTTTGAAAAGCCAATTTCATGCAAGCCTATTGTGCTTTGCTATTCTGCCCTGTTTTGCTTTATTTACTCGTCCAAAACCTTTTATTGGACGGTCACGGTCGAGTCACGTCAGACTGTAAACAAATACAACATTATACAAGCTAGAATCCGAATCCAAATGTATCTTAGGAACTGCATTGTGCCAACGGAATCTTATTCTCTGGATTGGATGGGAAGCTTCAAATCTGATCCTAATTATTCCATCGGGAGTGAAAAGTGGACTCTTTCATGGATGTACATAGCACAGATACCATGATAATCATGATATAACATGCAGATTTCCCAGAAAAAATGATCACCTTTCACTTTCACTATCACCGTTTCACCACATGGAAACTGTTTTTTCATCCTTTTTGTTTCCTGACCTGGGTGAAACCCAAATCGTAAGTTGACATTACGAAGGATGGGTCGGGATTTCATAGGGATGTTTCACCAGTTTGGGGGTGCTTGAATCCACCCTGAACTTTACCTTGCAAATCTTATCCAACCAATTCTTCGGGCGTTAAACCATGAAATGTGTTTAAAAGAAAATGTGAAACCACTTTCAAGCCACCAAAATTGATATGTTGTAACACATATCTCATTGAATACCCGCTGGGTATAGCTAGCATAGCTGGCTGGAATATCCCCGGTTTTCAATAGGAAATACATCTTCAAACTGTCCATTCTCCATTGCTATGTTAGTCTACCGGAGTGTAAATATGAAAAACAGTTCTTGAAAAACATCCCAATTTGATACAATCAAACAACCAGATGTGAATCATTGGCTAGTTTAATCAGATCTTCCGAAACGGTCACCCGTTTTGAAGAGGACGACCCAGGCGCCCCACCAGGACCAACCGAGGCCAACTTGTGCAATGCAACGGGCCTAACGCTGGTGTAACACACATATTTCCCCGGTGCTTTGGTCACCTAGAAAACCGTTGGATGTTTATGTTGGTCTGAAGGCTCTTCACAACTTAGTTCATTGTTTTTCTTTTCAAGTCAACTAGAATAAAGTACGTACAACAACAATCCAGTTGAATGTATGGAGAATAGTATCACATTTGTCCAAATCTACATTTAATAAGCCTATCTTAAAACCCTTCCAGGATCTTCAACCATGAATTGTACAGTATTAAAAAATTGACACCGTCCCTGGAACTAACATATCTGACTGGGGAAAAGGAAGATCATCTTCAAAAGTGTCGGGGAAATCTTAGCCTCCCTGCATTCTAAGAAGTCAGCACTGGTGTGAGAGCTGCAGCTGACTTAAACACACCCAGTTCTTAGAATGCTGAACCATCCGACCCCGATGGATTTTCATCAGGCCTTTGTGCAGGAACATTTTTGGGAGAGTCAAGTAACCAACGTGAACCAAACCCTTGACTGACATTCCTGTATACTGATTTGGTTCAAATATGGATCCTCAGAAAGGATTTTTATAATCCCTATAGAACTGGGTAGTAAAAATCCCCCTATATACGGTCAATAATCAGGGTCAACAGGTCACTGCTCAATGAGTTGTCAAAGACTTTTCCAAACGAAAATGATCCAAAAATGGCTACATATATATATATATATATGTAATTGTTTTTGTGGGGGCTGGATTTTCCCCATGGCTTCATGAATCACGCCCAAAACACCCGGACCTTTTTTTCCCATCCGAAATTGGGGGCGCTTAAGGTTTGGTCGTTTGGGTCGGTTCCGCGGTACCCGAAACCTGAAACGAACGTTCATTGCACCTGAAAATGGAATCCCTAGTGCTCCAAATACCCGGTTAGGTTCGGTCTTTTTCGGTACGCAATTTCCCACTCCAAAACCACGACTGCAGAAGGGAGCAGTGAGCATAAGGGAATGGTTGGAATGCTGATTTTCATCTGGGATGGCCTATTTTCAGGGGCAAGCTGTTAGTTTCAGGGAGTGTAATATATCATCAAATTCCAACTCTCTACTGATCAGTAACCAGCAATCAAAACATCTCTTTCCCTCCGAAGTTAAACAGCTCGCCCCTGTTCGAAGTCTCCCGATTCGGAAAAGTTTGGAAGACTCCAAGCATCATTTCTATACTGTGATTTCTTGATTTTTTGAGGTGTATTGTATATAAACTTTAAACCTAAGAATCTTAATTAGTAATGTCTGAAAGGATATAGTTTCATGGAGTTTGATATACTGGTCTTATGAAGTCTTTTGAACCCCTCAGAGTTTTTTGGGGGTGTAGTAGTTCCTTTGGCACGTTGTCTTCACGACTCCCTGAAACGCAAAAAAAAGGGACCGTGAATTCCACGGCAAAGGCCATGGTAATAGCCACGGAAGCCCCTCGCCTGAGCAGAGCTATTGAAAGTGATTTAGGTTTATAGGACGTAAAGATGGTTCATAATTTTGGCCTGTCCCCCCACGCAGGATACCAACGGCAAAGAAAGGTTTAGCAGTTTAGCTTAGGATTCCATACTAAAAGGAAGTAGAAAAATGTAATGATCCTGGTGGTGACAGGCATCCTGGGTGGGGGGGGTGAACCCAATTTATAATGCACCAATCAAATCGTGGATGACATGTTTAGCAAATTGCAGGGCCACCCACGCGTGGTAGAAAGAATGAAACATGTAGGGTTTCGATTGGAGCATCCAAAGGCATAATTTCAATCTCATGTCAGCCGGTCTTCTTCACATAAATGCGAAAAACAAATTCCCCAACTTGCCTTTTTCAGAAGTCACATTCTGAATCATTGGATAATGTTCTCATTTGGTGATTCACACACAAGTGTATACTGGGAATGTACAGTATATTCAGCAATCAAAGTCACAAAATTTCCATCCAAACAAATCACCAATCCTCTCATCTTCTGGATTGTATACTGGTAACTTTCGCAGTTGGATTGGTCGGTAAAATAGCGTCTTGAGGGGCTTCCATAAATGCTGGGTGTTCTCGTCGTTTCCAAACAACATCGTCATCATCATTCTCAAAATAGTAATAATGATCATCAGCATCATCAACATCATAGTGGTGATAATAATCATCATCAACATCATTATCATCGAAATAATAACAATAGTATACAATAATCATTCTCACGATTCTTCCCAACATCAAGGAGTCTAACATCATCATCCAAGCTCCCAAGAATCAAATCCACCAATCATCTCCCAGAAAGTAGTTCTCCAAGTCACAAATAAATCTGCGTGGTGTCCAAGCGAGTATTCACCTCCGCAACCGTTGCCGGGGCGTCAGATTCACCAAGGCCCCTATCCCTGCATCTACCAGCTATACATGGAGTTTCTCAACCTATGACTGGCTTCAAAAAATTGGCTAATTGGGGTATAGAACCCCCAAAAAAATGAAGTTTGTAACCTTGAAACCCTGAATTCGGGGAGTCCATTTGCAAATGTGTATATATACATACTATGTATGTACATGTAATGTATATATGTTTTTATATATACAGTATATGTATATGTATGTGACCATGTCCTAGATGGAGGAAAGGAAGTTCAAGACATATGGCTTGCTCGTAATCTGATTGTCGATTGAAAGACAAGTATTCAAATAGCACCGTTGATGTACAAAGATCTTGCGATTCTGTTGAGATGGTGAATGATTCAGGAGGGATATTTACCCTGTCAACTGGCTAATAGAGTCGCATTTCTTCCATTAACAGCAGTCTCAGTAGTAATCTGAAAGAGTCAAATTCATCAAATCATGGGTATGTTTTAAACATAGTACCCATCAAATCCCATTGGTTTTGCGGGGTTTGGAGGGTTACACAATTTTGCAGTCCACACCCATATGGATGTTTCCAAAAAATAGGGGTACCTCCAAATCACCCATTTTAAAAGGGTGTTCCATTATAAACCATCCATTTTGGGGATACCCCTATTTTGGGAAACACCCATATACTAGAGGCAATATTGGAAACGATTGCCAAACCCACTTGTTGATAGCATGACCCGTCAACAATCCACCCAAGACCTTAATCTTTGGAGGCTGGAGCGCTAGCTGATGCTCAGTTGGCACTGTTAAATGATTAGCGAGGAGTGAAACACTAAAAAGGTGCCATTTTGCCAAAAACTGAAATATATGAATATCTTTTTTGAGACCTCAAATTGCAGTTGGGTAACATGCCTTCAATTGTTTTCACCTTCACACGCTTTAAATCCCTTTAAAGCGTTTGAATTGTACCAGTACCTGTTTCAGCAGAAAGACCTTCGAAACCCACAGGACCACATTTAATTGAAATGATTTCAAGGTATGACAAACATCTTCCTTTCAGGGGTCTTCCCTTCCATCCACTGGTGTGTTGTATTGTTGTTTTGTTTGATTTGAAAACAGCACCTGTCCATACAACTCTTGCTGCAGGACAACCAAAGCCTCGGGTGTCCAGGCAAACCCCGTGACACAGACAAACTGTTCGGCCAACAGAAATGAATATTTGTGTTGCATTGTGTTCAGATTACACTCCAGTTATCTTTGACTACAATTCTACTATATACACTACAACCAATAACTAATGTGTATATATATATGAATACATATAATGAGTATACTATACTCCCTATATCTACCATTTGAATCAAGAAGACATTTTCACACCCTTGGATCCCCTGGAACTTTTCAGTTGCCAAGATTTGGAGTTGGAAAAGCTTCTCCGTTGTTTCCCTTCAGGTCTTCAGGTCACAAAATTTGAGAGCCTTCAAAGGGTTGGTGTCCAACATGTTGGAAGGTCACCTTCTAATTCTGAGACATACTCCACAGTCGTCTCTTAAAAATACTCTCACTGAAACTAACACTGAGTTTGCACATGAAAGGAGGCGTTTTCATTAAGCCACAAAAGGAAAAGATCGTCTTTCCAACCATCAATTTACAGGTGTAGGTGCAGGTGATTTGAGTCCTGTTAATTACATCAGCCTGATGGACAAAAACCCTACAAAAACGTGAAAATTTCAATGGCCATCGCCAACTCCTACTGGTTGATGGCTGAAATCCTCCCGACCACCTGGCATATGTATACATATGTATATGTGTATATATATATAATATACATATATATAATATACATATATATATATATATACATATATATCTAACCTTGTAAATAATGGGATAATCTACCTATCAAACTGGTGCAGGACTTCTTCCATCAACTCCCATCAATACACGAGAGTTGCGCCATCTACTTTCAAGTGATTCTCGACGTATGTCCCCTCTGACATCTGACTCGCCTGAGATCTTTGTTTCCTCGAATTAGTTCGGTTGACTAAAAAAACAGCGAAAAAAACAGGTCTTTTGACAAGTCGTGTACATAGAAAAACTACATCGAAAAGCAACAAAAAGATATGTGCGCGGTAAAAATAATACATATATATATATATTTATACATCACATATATATATTTTTTCATTTTTACATATATGTATATATCATATACCCTTCTTGAAACTAACAGTTTCGCACTTGAAAATTGATGCTTGGAACAGTATACTTTCCTTTTGGGAGCGGTGCTACTGGCAGGTGCTACTGGTAAACGCAGGTGAACGACATGGATCTCCACTCCAAAGCTACGACCAAACTGAGCATCAAACTGTATCAACCAGTACCAGCACGCCAATCATGAGATCAAAAGTGATGGTTCCTGCAAGATTTTTTTTCGACAATTTCAGAAAGTCCAAATAGATGAGAGCCGCAACTTCCACCTTCATGAACTCGTGCTCAAAAAACCCAGATTTTAAGATGGTGGTAACCGGGGTTAACCGGGTAGGTATGTCTGGATATGTTGCCAATTGGACAGTTTTCACACAGGCTGGTTATCAGTTCCCTCGGTTTCGTCTCCTGTGATCTCTCGAAGGATTTCACGGAACCTGCAAAGGCAATTGTGATGAAGTGAGAGGCTATCAACGGGCTGCGATTATGGGGGCCTGGTGAATTCGAATGTGAAATTGCAAAAAAGAGCTTTTACAGCAAATATCAAATCAAATGATATCAACTAGCAATCATATCTATATTAGTAATCATATCTATGTATCTATTTATGAATTAATTTACCATCATTTATCTATTTGGCCACACCCCGCCTGCAGTAGCAAATAGTTTAAGATTAGTAGGGCCCCCCCTAAGAGAGTCTTACTGATTGTTAGAAGTCTACCTATGTAATGTGTATATATATTATATACATTCATATACATGTATATCATATAGATCATCCCGTTACTCTGAGTGAAAGAGAGCAATCACCAAGTCCACCAAATCGGGCTCAGATCCAACCACTTCAAAAATGATTCAGATTCCAAGTGATTACTTTGCTGGTAGACCTAAACAGGTCCCTTATTAAAAGTCGAACCTTTTGTAGTGGATCATTTTGCACTACTAGGACGTACAAAACAACCGCTAATGGCGGGATAGCAAACAAGGGAATTTGGGACATTTTTGGGGACGATGTTTACTTACAAAATGTCCAAGTCATCTATCTATTTGGGAGTCAATCCATTTTAAGGCTCGGTCATAGCCATGGTGTAAAAATCCCCAGCATCAACATCAAAGGGACCGTATAGCCCATCACATGTGGAATTGCCAACCACCCGGTGGTTCGCAAACTTGATTCACCAAGGTCTTTCTGGAACACCCCCTCCCCCCCGGTAGTTTCAAGCCAGGTCAATAAATATAGGTTGATGTTTTAAACTTGGTTTGAACAAACATCAATCACTATTTCTTTCCTACAAATTAGAAGTACTACATCCAATAGCTACATCCGTTTATTGAATCACCAAAAAATCTCCCAGGAATATCTACATTAAAGATCACCTGAAAAAATGGACCCAGATCTTTGGACCATACATCCGAAAAACGTACCTTGAAATGCCCTGTTTCATC
Source organism: Breviolum minutum Mf 1.05b.01 (assembly GCA_000507305.1). NCBI lineage: Eukaryota > Dinophyceae > Suessiales > Symbiodiniaceae > Breviolum > Breviolum minutum. The sequence continues at coordinate 140,306 of DF240233.1, forward strand.
ATCTTCGACCTCGGGAGATACAAAGGTTGCTTGTGGATCATGACAACGACAACAACGACAACAACAACAACAACAACTACTACAACTACTACTACTACTACTACTACTACTACTACTACTACTACTACTACAACAGCTACAACAACAACAACAACAACAACAACAACAACAACAACAACAAACTGGAAACTGGAAACGATAAACAACAAACAACCAACACACACACACACACACTTACATACAACCAAAAAAGGGACAAAGGGCAAAGTGAAGAGAAAAACAAAAACATGCATCTTCGTTCTCCAAACCCCCCAGGTCTTTTAAGTGGAAGAGGCAACCAAATCCCTTACTGTATGTAAAAACATCTTGCATTGAGGATCTGAAAAAGAAGTGGAATCTCATTTTGTTTCTTGCTGCTAAAAAAAACCACCTACCATAAGTAGAATGGCTGGGCCTAGGGGCGTTTCTTCTTGTTTCTTTCGGGCCGTCGGCCGTACATGTCATGCCGAACATAACGTTGGACTCTAAAAAGTAGCATCTCCAAGGCCGAATCTTGGAAATTGCATCCAACTGGAAGAAAAGATTATCCCCCAAAGAAAGTGATTCGTAGGAACTTGTTGCTGGAAATGGAAAAAATGCTTTGATAGTATCTACCTGGAAAACAAGACAAGTTGCTCTTAATTTCCATCAACTTTACCCTTAAAACCCAGCCACAGTTGGCTAAAAAGATGGTTTTTCAGGTACAGCAATTTCTGGAAAATGATGGCATGCCTCCTCGTATTCACCGTCGCTTGCGTTTGAGAGGAAAATAAACAAGACCCTGACATGTGTCCTCAGGGTTTGCATAATCACCTGAAACCAACCCTAAACAAATAGGAGACACCCTATATCACCAAGGGACGAAAAACCTGTCAATCTTTAGGGGCCTGATTTTCTCATGTAACAAGGTTCTTCTGGTGGACCCCCGGTCCTTTACCTCGCCTTCTGTAGCGACCGTTTGTGAAAAAACGCCAAGCGACTGTTGCGCCAGGGCTGCCCTTGGTGATGAAAAAACATGGGATGGGAACTTCCACCACCATTTCTTCTGACCCAAAAAGTTACCAACAAAAACCGGTGTTTGACAAGAAAACCTTCGAAAATACTGAAAATACTTGTATGTTTTTGTTCATTTGAAAGAAACGACTCTTGTTGGAAGCTGAACAAGTCATGAATCAACGGTTCTGCTGCAGATGTATGAGTCGCAAATAAAACTTGGTACATGCGGAAGGGACATCCTTGAAAGTAGGGTGGAGGCCGCTATCGGTTTTTCAGCGATGGCAACCCAATGACCGATACCACTTTGGTCATATCTAATCTTGTCTAATAATATGGCATAATATTGTAAGAAATGTAAAAGCGGCGAAAGTTTGGCGAAGTTGCTTTGTTGAACTTTGTTGAAGGGTGACTGCCTACATGTCAACCTCCCGTCGTCGCTCTTCTGTGCAAAATGCATGCAGCAAAAGGTCAGGCATTGGCCGAATTTACCTGGGGTCACTACCAACCCAAACAAGTAAATCATTCAAGATTTGGGGGTTTCCTAAAATGATGGGACCCCCAATCTCCACCCCAAGTGCTGATCATTTTTAGTAGGAAAACCCATGGTTGTTGGGTACCACCATTTTAGGAAACCCCCATTTGGCACGCTAAGAATTCATGGCATCTCAAAATTCATTGAATGTTTTTAGAAAATGCCAAAGCTCATCCTCTTTGATGCCACCATTTGGATGACCAGTCAGTCGTTTTCCCCTGGTGCCACATTTTTTTGGATGAAAAATATAACTATAACTATAGTTGGTGATGGTGGTTGAACCAACCCATTTGAAAAAAATGATCGTCAAAATTGCATCATATTTCCCCAAGGTTTGGGGTGAAAATTAAAAAATATGTGAGTTGCCACCACCTAGATAAAGGGCTGAATAGATTTGCATAGGCTATGAAACTCCTACGAAATGTTTTCCTCCCAGCTGAGCAAATCCCACTGTGCATGATGATTCATCAGATCCTACGGATGCAGCTCTCGGGGATTCCGAAACCATGATAACCTCACCCCAAGTGCTGAGCATTTTTAGTAGGAAAAACCCCATGGGTTTGTTGGGTACCACCCCACCATTTTAGGAAACCCCCTGATGGCTGCTTGACTGATGGGTTGTGTTGGTTTGTAGCTGTGGTTAACCTGATTTTTCTTTCTTAATAAGGAATGCTCAGGGTCCCATGGTTCTAATATAAAGATATTTTCCATGGAATCAACAATTTTGAACCATGGAACCCTACTCAACCATTTTGAACCATGGAAACCTACAAAGATAGGTTTTGGTGTACACCTATAGTTTCAAATCATTTTGTTGCTACAGGCTCCATCTCCTAGGCACCATCAAGTAACTACTTGGTGATCTTGTCTGTTCTGTTTTGCAGTGCAACATGATATGAGACACTATCTATAGCTGGTCTTACATACCTGACCATCATTTTCAGGTTCCATGTCAGTTTTCGGGGGCTGTAACCTATTTCAAGTAGCAACTTGTTGTTTCACCGTTTTTGGTTCGCATATAGTCAATGACACTGTCAAACACAGCCAGGGATTAGATAATATAATACATATATATATATAATTACATATTATAAGTATATACAATATATATATATCGCATATATATATATATATGTGACCGTACCAATTGTACCCAAATATTCCTGGTATTCCCAGTAGGGATGTAATTTTTGGGATACTATCAACCCAACGGGGCGCCACAATGTTTGCAGGTCCTGCATATGCAACTTGGCCGCAACACCATCCAGTTGCTTGGTCCAGTTTTCATCCTGCCGTGAATTCCCCGCATAACCCGATTGGACCAGAGTCATCTGAGAGGAACGATTCATCGATTTTTCTAACCTGGACTAGTAGCCTAGAAAAGTCACCTTCAACCAAAAGCCACAACTTCTACAAGCGAACCCTGTGTCTGAACCAATCTTCTTCAACAAGTTCCAATTCTGAACCAGTTGCCTTATTTGTGTATCCAATCCAACTGTATCAAGGAAAATGGTTTCACAAAGCTACACTGATCTTTGAACAAATGCTTCAACAAACCCTAGGGATCCAATCACCTCCTGAGAATAGTACTGGAACCTCAATACTTTGGTGAGGAGGTGATTCAACATCCCAATCATTATCTGACAATATGACTGGATCCCTAGGGAAAAGGTCATTGAAAATGTTCAACAGCTCACCAAGGAATTGCCCCCGGTTGACACCAAAAAATCGCGAATTGCCCGGGTGAACCCCGATGGGTTTCCTCCACTTCTGCCAAGGGATCCCCTGCTTGATGCACTGCCTGAAACGAATCATCTTGAAACGAAGCTTCTTGGAGTTGTTAATAGTCACAATAGATCCAAATGTATGTATATATAGGTCTTCATCTACTCCAAAGCCTAAAGCAAAAAAAAACATGCAATCAAATTGCTCAAGAAAATATTTCACAATCATCAGACCTAACTGTTAGTACAACAAGAAGAGTCCTAAGGACTTGCAGTTTTCGTTTTCGGAGTATCTGAAAATGTTCACAAAAAAATCAAAGGTCCCATGGGTATGATCCAAGAATAGATGAATAGATTGTAAATAGATAGCAACTAAGAGTAACTTACAGTAATATCACATGAATGATAAATAACAGAAATTTGCAGAAACATTTCTCAAATGCTATTGTTGAATGCCTCACAACTTGAGTTGCAGACCTGTGGTTTCCTATCTCAACAAAAAAATACAAAGGATTAGGTCTGTAAAGAAATGTGGTGATTGGATTGGCATACGCAAATTTGGCACAAACTGGCATACTAATTGCGGCCCAAACCAGGTAGTCTGGATATTATATTTATTTATATTGCAATATAGACATAGGCATAATGAAATATTATATGCTAACTTATTATACATATGTATACATGAGAAACCTCATCTCAAATAAATACAGTAATCCCCCTATCTGTAGCCCCTTCCTGCACCCGAATTTGCATTTAAAGGTTCTAGGTACTTGGCAAGTATAGATAGTAATCACTGTTGATGGAAGAAATCCTGCACCAAATGATATGGCAAATATTCCATTATTTACAAGGTTTCAGCACCATCCCAGGTGGTTAGCCGGATTTCTTCCATCAACAGTATAAAGTTTTTAGCCCAAACTGTGATGCGATTTTTGTAGAAGAGTCAGCAGCAACACCGAAAATACAAAGCAAATGATCAATTCACACAAATCACCCAATAGTATACTACTATAATTGCTAGGTGGTGGTTTCAATTTCAACCAATCTGAAAACACATAGGAAATGTTCCGCAAATAGGGGCGAAAACAAACAATATTAGAAACCACCACCTAAATTATTATCTCTATATGCACATAGATATCTAGTATATATATATATATATTTATTTACAAACATCACAAAGGTATCGTGTTTTTGTTTTACAAAATTTCCACAAACTTTCCACACCCGGTTCACGTATCCACAAAATGATCAGGTGACCTTGGTACTCTTCGTCACCGTGGAGCCACAAGAAGCCATGGAATCAAATGCACCTCAAAGTAGTGGAGGATCATCCCATTGAGTAAGTGGTTAATCAACCATAGTAAGTTTCTCTAATTCCGGGTTGTGGGGAACCCCTTCCAAATTGACTTATTTACACATGGGGGTGATCCTAATCTAACTACTTAACTGGGATGATCCTCAAATCTTGGGTTACACGACAAGCCACCTAACTCTGAGAAGAATACCGAAGTCTGACATGGGGAAGCAAAAAAAAAAGGCCTTTTGAGTGACTAACAAATGGTTTTCATGACTCCATGGCAAGTGGAAAATTAAAGATCGCAGCGACTCCGCGGCAATTCACAAAAAACTCTGATGATGGGAGGAAGATTGTAGATACCCTCTGGGGAACAATCACAGATTTGACAAAATCATCGAGTCAACAGTACCTTTTTGGGAGGGGAAAAAAAGTTAGTCTAACAAAAACCAACCTTAAAAGCCTAAAAACCAACCACCCTAAAACCGTTTTAACTCGAAAGCCTAAACCCCTATTCTGGGCGACACGCATGTTTTGTGGGCCCCTGAAACATGGTGCTTTTCGAAGACGTCTTTCTTTTTGGGTGAAACGGCCTATTTTTTAAGGGGCTTTTCTGTTAAATTTCCGGGGTGTTTTCTGCGTACATGTTACTACAGTATGTAAAATGGAAGAGAAAAGTTTCAAAGCTTCAACCATACACTTACAGGAAAAAACCTCATCCAGCGGGCAAGACTAAAGGCTTCAAGGCTTGAACCCAATGGCCACAACAAGAAAACCTTTGGATGGAAGATGGATTTTTTCAACAAACTTTTGCCATAAATGAACCGACCTGTTTGACAATAAATCTTCAAAACTGCTTAAACTTCAGGAAAGGGCTTCCAAACATTTATTCTGCGCCAGACATGCCGCTAGTTGATTGGTGTTAACAAGTGACGAGACCTTTGACCAAATGCTCAACCAACAAAAGGCCCCCACAGTTGACTTATTGAGAGGTTGGGCGAGTATCTCATTGTACGATTATATGAATCAAATACAATGTATTAATATCATTAGTGTCTATGTATATTTTATTTAAATATAGATGCATTTTATAGTATATACAGTAGTTGTTTAAGTGTATATAATGCTTTAATTCTAAAAAACATTCCCTGAAACAGAAATACAAGCCAAACCCAGAGTTCAGCCAGGGCTGAATATTGAAGTTTTCAACCAGGTGTCCGCACTCAGGGCCTGACGGGAAAGGCCCATGATCCGATGTGTTTTTAATGCCGTTCCGAACGTCGGGAGGAATTTGATTCGGAAAACTAGTTGGTGGTTTCAACCCAATTGAAAAATATTAGTCAAATTGGAACATTTCCCCAGGTAGTGGTAAAAATAAAAAATGTTTGAAACCACCACCTAGAAAAGCATTGCCCAAAGAATCCCCAGAGATTTAGAGAATTTGAAGTGTTTTGATTTTGTTTTGCCCCATTTTCTTAGCTGCACATAGGTCCAGGGGTTATGTTTAGGGGCCCACCCAACCATTTCCCATATGAAGGCATGGTTCACTCTACAACCTTATACCCCTATGCGCAGCTAAGACTTTTTGCCGCCAGTAGGTCGTCCCATTTAAGACGGAAAAAATCTCCTGTTTCGAGGGGTTGGTTTACCAAAGGGTACAGCTACTTACAAGGTTACACAATTAAAACATATTATGCAAATAGCACTTGTGGATGTGCACATAAGAAGATCCAAGCAAGAACACTTAATGAAACATAGATGGAATAGATACCCTCCCTGAAACTAACATAGACCCTGAAAATCAATGGTTGGAAGGTGAAAATCCTTTTGGGACCTACCTATTTTCAGGGGCTAGCGGCTATGTTAGTTTCAAGGAGTGTAACTGGTAAGCCTTTTCCAGTCTTAAAACGTTTTTCTTGAAGTCTTCGAACTGTAGGAGCTGCCAAATCATGCAGCTCCAAAAGCCGACATAGGCCGATTCCGAACTACAGTATCTAGGCCCTGGGAACCCACAACCCTAGTTTTTAGGGGTGAAAAAATCCATATTTGCAGGGCTTAAAATTCTTAAAACCTTCATTTTTCATGGGTTTTGCGGTTCCAAAGGTACTTGTACCTCATTACCGCTGCCCCAGTTCCTGGCCTCTTGACTCTGTTCCTCAGCTGCAGCTCGGATTATGGAAAAAACCTTGACATAACTTGAGGCCCTAGGGATCCAATCACCTTGTCAAATGATGATTGGGGTGTATAATCACCTCCTCAGCAAGGTGATTGGATCCCTACGGAGGGGTGCTGAGGAGCTGAACACATCCCAGATCCTCATCAATTTGTGTGGCTCAAGTTGGAGATATCCCTCCTATCGATAGGTCCTGAAAAAAGGGAGCTAAGGAGCGTTCGGGGTATCAAAATTCCAAACACATCTTAGCCTCAAAATCCGAATTAACCAAAAAATAGCGTTACAACCCTGAAAACTAACATGACATCATTGGAAAATCCCCCATGTTCAATAGGAAATACATCGACTCAAATGTTGGATTTTCCAGCCAATCATGTCAGTTTTCAGGGAGGGTAAGCAGTTGAGATCTTGTGGTCTGAAAGACTGAAATTTCCACCAAATATGAAACCCATTTCTCTTCCAAACGGGTGATTGTGATATTCTGCAACTTAAAACTACTGTCGGTCCTGTATCTTCTTGGCTGGGAATTACGAAAATGTTGACTGTTGTATTGTGCAACGTTGTATTTCCTTTTGGAATGTAGCACTTGAACTGGTAGCCAATTTGTTTTTTTTGCAAATTTCATCAGATTGCGGATCAAACCATTCACTTCGCAAAATAAAATCAACATGCTACAACCACAAGTGTTAGGGTCATAAACAGACATGCAACTGCATCACCAAATCAAAGCCCAAACAAAAACCATATTACGTTTTCAATCATGTTGACCCACCAAGCCTACCACCACCTTCGCGATGCATGATCTAAGGACCAGACCATCATGGTAAAGTTGGGCGCCGTTGGGTGTTGAGTGAGAATTTGGATCAGTCCCGTCAACGTTGGTCAAACTTAAAGATTTATGTACTCATTTTAGATTGTCTTCATTTTGCCACAAGATCATTCTCAGCTAGGCTGAATATCATATTAGTAAGATGTCTCTTCAAATCCCTGTATCTTCCCAGAGTGTCAACATATTGGGTCTTGGAGCGGATAGGATCGAATTATGTTGTTTTGCAGGTTTTGATTGAATATGATCCGCAAAACGGAGATAGTACTCTTGGGGCTAAAGAAACAAACATAGACCAAACATTTGAACTTTTAAGCCAGAATCATGATTTTAAAATAAGCAAGCACTAGAGAGTCTTGAACATGGCTCCTAGATAACGTATCCGTGTTGCACCATGTACGGAACAAGGATTGTGGCGTCTACTACACATACATCACTGGACACTATTTCATTTGAGCTCATTTCCTTGATGTTGGCCAGCACAGCGGACAAAACAAGATAAGAGGTGTTGTAGATTCACTGAGCTCCGTGTTGCTGGCCTGAATGGACAGCCCAAACGCTGTCAAACATGTTTGTAGTATGCAAGTTCATATGGAGTATCGGAGTATGTCTTTACTGTTCAATGATAGTTGTGAAACACATCTTTTGGCAATATGAACAGATATTCAAGCGGTTGAATTACAAAGATTTGCTTATGTCAAATATTCATATATATGAATATATATAGAGAATATTGACGTGTTGTGTAGTATATATTCATCATTGTTAACACAAAGAACTGTATCAATATAATATACCAACTTGTTTCACATTGTTTCACAGTCGTCCTGTCAGGAATCAAAACTGCGAACTGACGAAACCTGGGATGGACTTTTGCTATCCATAAAGGGTGGACTGAATGCATAGCACCCTGGTATTCGCACATAAGCCGTGTGAAAAAAATCTCTCTTCATGTGAGGAGAACACTCATCTGACAGTGACTTCGCTTGGTTGATCTTAGAAACATTGACAAACTCATGTTTTGAATAACATAATCTAGTTGGTGGTTTCAACACATCTGAAAAATATTAGTCAAATTGGAAATCTTCCCCAGGTAGGGGTGAAAATAAAAAATATTCAAAACCACCACCTGGATAATAAAGGGGTTCACTTAGAACACCTGAAAGGTTGGCTGCTTGAAATCAAGAACTCTTCAGTTGGTCATATTGCACAAAAGAAAACTCCACTTAATTTACACCCTAGAAAATTCCACGGCGTGAAACCCAAAACATGTTTTGTTTTTTTTCCAGATGATGTTCCTTTTCAAAAAAGGGTGATTTTTAGGTGAACCAGCGATTAATCTCCAGGGATTTGAAGATATCCCGATCTGTGGCTTACACCGAGTCCAAAGGCTTGGTATTTTACAGGAGGACCCCAGCAGGATCAATGCGACAGCGATATCATAATAAACACAGATTCGGAAACAGCATTGACAACATGATCTCATTCGGCAGTAGCGTCAAATCCATATCAATCTCATATTTTCGTAGTGATTCTTCTTTATCTCGAAAACAATGCCGAAACAGTGAAACATGTTTGTTTGTTCATTTAAGGACACAACACTTCTTATGACCACCTGAAGCTCTGCTTTTTTTTACACTGAATCTGGCTGAGAGATCTGGGCGAGTCAGGCACGTTGCCGACTACTAGCCTTTACATAAAGTGTCTGAATCTCGGTGCGGCGTACGGTCCCCTTTTGCGCTCTTTGGCAAGTCGAGTAGTCTACCTGAGATCACGAGTTGTCACATAAATTTTCTATGGAGGCTTCAAACACACAAGAGCAATAGAAATAGCAAACAAAGTTATTACTTACTATTATCATAATCATCATCATCATCATCAACATCATCAACAACATCATCATCATGATTGTGGTAATGGTCGGCATCATCAAATCGTCAACATTCAGTTATATACGCACTAAAAAAAATCATCCATAGTCAAACGTCGTATAGCACATACACCTCAATACAATACATCATACGTATAAATATATATATATGTATCTCAAACATCATGCCATCTAGTCCCCTTCTTTCCATCCTCCTCTGAGGTTTTACCAGAAGTATCCAATCAAAAACTCTTTCTTCCAACTCTTCCCATCAAAAAAAACTTCACTTGTTATGTCTTTCAAAACCCAACATCCCCAACATCCCGTTTTTGTTTTAACAAACCCAAGTCACCCAGTGAAGTCTTGTCCCAAAGGTGGATACACAAAGGAAGCTCCCAAAAAGGGTTCTGTGGTGCTGGCCGGTCCTGCAGGACTCACGAGTTCCTGACAGACCGCCGCACCGAAGCAAGGCAAGACCGCCGCTTCACCGAAGTCGCCGAAGAGCACGTCCTTTCGTCGTTTTCCAACGGGCAGTTTGTTAGCGGCGTGCACGGATGGGGTTTACCGGACACGGGGGTGTTTTTTTTTTTAAACCCAGCTGTTCGAAGTTGTCATCCCAGAACTGTCATCCGAAACAGCTTTCGAAACAAAAACAAAAACGGTTTTTTGCGGACACGGGGTGAAAAACAAAACCGCCAGAACTGTCATCCGAAACAGCTTTCAAACAAAAAAAAACAAAACACAAAACGGGGACGAAACAACGACTTCCAACAACGTAACGGTATGCAATGGTTCCAATTTTGGATAATTTTGGAGAATCATACAATGGGGGTGATTGTATTCTATAAAAATTATATATATATAATGTAATTTGGAAATAGACCCCACCAAAGTCGAACAAATGGGGTCAATCAAATCTAATTTCACCCCCCACAAACCATCGCTGCTGTTCGTGGTCAAGAGAAATCCGGTGATCACCACGGAAAGGATGTCAACAACAAGACGTAAATAGTGGGATAAACTACCAACTTCAAGTGTTTCAGCTGGATTTCGTGCAACGGGTCTCATTTTTTAGTCTAAGTGTCTGCAGATTCTGTGCGATATTCCTATGACAATTTTTTCGCCTCCCATCACAGGTCAAGCCAAGACTTTTGCTTGGAATGATTTGATAGATATTTTCCAGAACCTGCCATGGAATCATTGAAGTCAATCAATCGTTCCAACAATCTGCACATGTTTTCTGTGGCCGGCTGGCAACCAACAATACCTTCCCTGTGACACAACATGGTATCATGAAATCTCGGTATCTCACAAAAGCATCATTCAACATATTCAACATCATTCAAGTCTGGAAGTGCATCAGAAGTCTACTTCTAGGATGTTCTGGAAAGTTCTAAAACACCGTTGTGGGTTCTTCGAGACCCGGCTGCATGTGCATCAAAATGATAGCATTGCTATCATAGAACAAGCAGCTCATCAGAAACCTTTGCTGCGAAAAGTTCACAACCGCACCAAAATGGCATGCCGAGGTTTGGATGTGGGGATCTCCTACCACAAGTCCTTTCTGGAGCGTTCATGATGTTTCAGTTGTGGCAACTTCACCTCTACAGGGATCATCTGTTCTTTTTTTGATGTAGAGCGTATTGTAGTCTGCCTGTTCTCTCAGGATTCTCAGAGGATACTTGCAGCACTGACAAACGGAAATGTCGAGATCGACAGAAAAACTGCAGCCGCCGCAAAAGTAAGCACAGTCTTCTAGGCCGTCAAAAGGCCTGAAATTCTCTACCCACCCGCACTGACTGTTCTTCAGGCGATGATAGCCAGGAAGGGGGGAATTCCCATTCTTCTGCTGAGTCACATTCTCGGGTTTTGCCACCTGCAGTTGCATGTTGCAGTTCTCTTCAATCTCACCCGTGACAAAGAAGGAAACACAGGCTAGCTGCAAAAGCCGCTTTAGAGCCATGATCATCTTTCAGCGGAGGAGTGCAGGTCTACGGTATATCTAATATGAGTCTTGGAAATTCCCGAGCCAATATTTTGTTGAATCACTGGAAATTGCCGCAGGAAAAACCACAACTTTCCATCTTGGAATCCCTTGCATGTTTGGAACCGCAGGGCCGAGCCATCAAGAACCTTCAGGAAGCCCAGGGGACTTAGCAAGTGCACGTTTCTGTACGCCTAGGTTCTGTACCCTTGTTGGAGCTAAGGGAAGCATAACAATATTATCAGAGTTGGCAACAGTACTTGTCCAGTTTTTTTCAAAATTTGCTGCGTGGGACCCACGCTCACCATTTACAACAAAAACACAGAGTTGAATAAACAACACTTACTTAAAACACCTCAGTGATTCGTTCACATCTACCAAGTCTGTCAAAATCTTGTTGCCTTCGCATCTCTCACAGCTGTTGTAGCTTTCCATCATGGTTCCATGCCACCAACTTTCCCCCATGATATGGGAGGTATGGATGATCCTTCCTTAATGCTCCTAGTTGGTGCCCAACCAAAAAAACAAGAATCTTCTCGGTTCTTCAACTGCGGTTTTTGGTGGTTTCTTGTTTTTGTTCATCCGTGAAAAAGACCTGGACTCATTTGAAGACCTTGACTAAAAAGGTTTTTGTGCGTTTTGTGTGTTTCTTAACGTCCAACGTGACGTCCAACCCAACGACGATCGTCCAACCCAACGTCCAGCCTGAGCAATGAGTCCAGTGATGCCCATCATGGCCAAACGTCCATTGTTCAACTCTTGCAACTCCGCCTTTCTGAACCTTCGGTGGCTGGGTGGATATGCTGGGGTTTTTTGGAGACCCCCGGTCGGCCCGGTTAAAACCTTTTTGGGGGGTTGAAAGGGTGAAGTGAAGAAGTTGATTGACATGATTTCAGACATCTTTTGTTCGAAACTTTGTTTTTTTTTTGCATTTGTTTGCAGTACCTTTTGCAAGCAAAGAAGTGTTCCCATAGTTTCAGGAACCATACCTTCATCAATACACATATATCATATCACATATCTATAAAAAATACACACCCAGTATGCAATTTTGTATACATATATGAGTGCTACATGAAGAAACCAAACCTTGAATGCCAGGTCGTTCGAGAGGTCTATTTCTACTTAAACACCAACCTTAGTTTGTTGCACCATTTTTTGTCATGTCATTTACTTACTAGAATGTGTTGATCTGTGTATATATAATTTGGACATTTAAAAGCCTAGGTCTTGTTGGACAATCCAGTTCGCAGTTTGTCCTAAAATCACTGGGCTCTCTAAATCCCAAATGAGTTGTCAACGCCAATCCTGGTAACTAATTGGCCGGTGGAACCGACCGTTGGCATCACCTTACCACAAAGGGGTGAGTTGAATTTATCTTACGAAATCAACCCTCAAATTTAACATGGATACCTAACAAAATAGCCATTTTTGAAAGGATATCAATTTCCCAAACCGTCCTTTTTGGTATCTATATGTCAGATTTCCGGGAAAAAAATCAACACTGAAATCTTGAAGTATTTTGGTGGATTCCCTTTGCTAAACGGACAAACAAACATCCTATAGAGTCGCCAGGCTTCTTTTCTTGTGTCCACATGATTGCATTATTCTTTAAACTAGAGGGACATTAGATATATTATATATTCGGTGAATCTTATTCTTCATATATTTGGGAACAAGTTGTGAAATAGTTTTATATTCTCCAAATTTCCGGAATGGTTTGACGATTTTGAGGTGGTCTTTGCGTCAGATTTAAAACTCTATGTCAATGGAATCTCATCCTGTTCATGGCTGAAATCCTGCATTAGTTGACAAAAATAATCTGTAGATAAATAATATGTTTCGACACACTTTGACAGTCAAAGAGCTGATTCCAAATGCTCTTCTCATCCTCAATGATGATATCCTCGGTGGAACTCACATCCAAAGCATCAAAGCAACCAAGAAGCAATGCGTATGGCGGATGGGTAAGATGACACTACCGCTGATGACACCACCACTGATAAAGTTAAAACACAACCCAAGAACTATTGAAAAGGGGACATGTGCCAAGGTAATTCCAATGATTTCAAGCAAAATCAAATGCCATTTACCACAAAAATGTCGACAACTTCCTCACAACTTCAGGCTCATCAAATTGATGCCAAGCATCTGTCCAACCCAAGATATCCCAAGGTTTCTCCTCCGGAGGCTTGCACACCTTGGTATCTTATAACATGACCCGGCCATATTTTTGGCCTGTGAATCTCCCAGAAGCTACCCAGTAGCTTCAGTGGTGAAAAAAAAAGTTAAACGGTCAGCCCTTATATTAAAAGAGGTCCAAAAAATGTCTCCCGCTTTTTTTTTCGGAAAGAACCCAACCAAGAGACATAGGTGGTCAGCCATTCCAAGCACATGATGGTGAAGAGCGTTTGCCAGATACCACCCATGGGCATCTGTGTCAGATTGATCAAGGGATTGTTATTCAAATGCTCACCTCAGTGCTTACCACCGAGATGTTTAGGAAGCTTTGTGAAACGGTTTCGGAGGCTGCGGTTGGCAGTTGGAGGTCTCGGGGATAGCTTTACCATAATGCCATAATAAAAACAACAACTGCTTCAGAAAATGATTGTCAATGCAAGCTTCTGTTCAACAACAACAACAACAACAACAACAACAACAGCAGCTATTTCAGAAAAAGTTGTTCATTGCGAAATGCTAGCTTGAAATTGAAATAGTGAACCACCAACCTTAACCAACTCATTCAAAATTCAACACAAAACAAGATCTTCATATTCGGTCTATGTCAGCCGCCCTTGATTTGGGAAGTCCACCAAATCTGGATGCACTCTACTGACACTTCACCAACCAGCAAATACCTTAAACATTTCTGCATTCTGGGGATATTTTCCCGAAACCTCTTGAACTGTGTAACTGTAAATCTATATCTTAGTAATATGTATATAAATGTTTATATATATATATATATACCATCAGCTCTACCAACCCTAAAAAATAAAGGTTTTTTGTTGAAAACCACGTTTTTTTTTTCGCAACCTTCTTTTTAAAGGTTTTTTTTTCGACCCTTAAAAAACCTGGTTTTCCAAGTTTACCCCTTTTCATGTCCTCCCTACTAAGGTCTTTGATGGTTCACCAACGTCATTCAACCAAATTCATCCAAAGGTTTCACGGATCAAAAGAAAACCGGTTAGCGAAGACAAGTATAACATCTTCAATTACCTTTTATTCTCGCTATCTAGTGTTTGCATGGACAATGATAAGGCCCCAATTGGGACAGAGTGTCAATAACACGTCCAGTAAGATCCAGTAACATTGGGCGGATAGACCCAATAAATAAATCAAAATAGATTCTCGATGCTACCACATTTGGGGAGATCTGCCGTAGAGATTACAACTTAAGGGATGTCATCAAATTGATACGGTGATAAGTCCCTTTCATTAAATCCAACACCTCTTTTCCACCGTCCCTCACTCTGCGTTTTTGCTTTCGCTATGCTCATGCCGTTCAACGTCACCATCTTCGAAGAGACACAAGTCTGGAAGCCTGGCCCGTGGATCGGGCCATGTCAACTGGCAACAAGTGAAGAAGTAGATTTCTGGGATGTCATTACATGGGCACCTACAATGGTCCAATTATAATTTTGGGGTTTCTGCATTTTATCTTTTTTTGCCTATAGATCCTCGAGCTTTCCCTCTCATATTCATCACTCTTCCTGTATCATTGGTTTTCTTTGGCTGATCAACCCAAGCTGACCCCGGGGTATTTTATGCTCAAGCTAGGTTTCTTTCATTTGTTGGGCACATCTTTATCCCCATTGTTGCCTATCATGGAGCTCCTTCCTGCGGATATACGCCACATGTCCCGGGAATGGAAGAAATGTCCATCATGCCGTAGCACCATGGTTGATCATGGGAAATTGGTCATTAGCCACGCAGGGCCTGAAACTGGAGTGAAGAGTTGCATCAAAGATGCTGTACGCAACAAGTTTTGTCTCATGCCTGTTCTTCGTAAAATTGCTGAAAGTTACAACTGGAAGATTTTTACTTTGAAGGACGTACAAAAGGAGAAACTTGTCTTCTGCAATATGATAATGATTTTCTATTCAGTTTTTGTGGTCAACCTTACTTGTTACTTTCCTTTTTTTACGCCTAATGTTTTCACTTTTTGGTCAGGGGCTCATAATTAAACTTGACCAGTGTTGCCGGTATCGCACTAAGGATAAAGTTGCTGAGGGATCATTTGCACATGCCCCCCGACAAAGCTCGAGTCAAGCTTGATGCTTGGAATGTGAAAACGCTTTGCTCCTTTGTTAAGATGAAGACAAACAAGAAGCTTGCTTCTCGAGTCCCTCGGCGTTTTTTTTGGGGGAGGTCTTCAAGTATCACTCTATCAAATACTGTAGTATCAAATATCTCCACTATTTTCTCGAGGTGCGCATTAATGTTTTGCAGGAAAGCTTCTACATGTCACTGCTAAAAAACCATGGTCGAATGTTGAAACGTTTGGCTACCATTCTCTTGGGTTACTTGCCACTTCAGGATCCGGACTTCTTGGAATTGCAACGGCTCTTGGATCCATCACTTGAGGCCTGCTCTATATGGTAAAAACCTCCCAAAAAACCAAGGGTGAATCTTTCAATAAATTGCAGTGAAATAATTGATTTTAAGCTAGGACAAAGGTAGCGGCTTAAAGGGGTTTAAGCGCGGTCTAAAGATGTGGAAAGGGTTTCTGGGACGGTAGGGGCTTACACGATCTTACACGATGTAGCTATACGTCGACTGTTTACTTTGATGGACATCCCGCGAAGAGTTTCAAGGGCAACCCTGAAGTGTCACTTCCCTGTAGGCCCCACCGAGCGTGAGAATCAACATGCCTGAGTTTGAGGATTTTCCGGATACCCAGCCAGAGGCAGAGGTCCCTGATACCCAGGCAGAGGTTCATGAAGGCGAAGAAGCCGATGGTGAAGTTGAAGGGGAAGAGAACGAAGAGGAAATGTTTTGGGCTTGGGGTGTCGATGGTGTTGTGAACTACCTCGGGGAAGATGGGGCTGATGACTTTGCCGGCGATGATGCCGAAGACTTTATCATTTCTGATGATGAGGCGGAGTTGGATTCTGAGCTCGCTGTGGCAGCAGCCCCAGGCTCTGAAGTCGAGCAGGTGGATGAGTCGCAGGCCATCGTGGCTGAGCCGGCCATCGTGGATGAGTCACAGGCCATTGTGGATGAGTCACAGGCCATGGTGGATCCTGACCCTATCATTGAAATTGATGGAAGCGAGGTTCCATTGAAGGATGATCCAGCTTCTTCCAATCGGGAGGTGGCCAGGCCACTGGCTCGTTTGAGGAAAGCTTCCTCTTCAATTGATGTTGAGACGATGGATCTTCGTGGTTGCCGAGATGAAGTTGCCTCGGAGGCCTCTTCATGTGTGCCTACTCCATCACCGGCAGAGGTGATAGTTGGTAACAAAGCACTCACCAAGGAGGAAAAGTTTGCGAAACTCAAGAGTCTACTTGCGAAGCTGAAGGCTTTGGAGGCGAAGGCTGATGATTCAGCTAAAGAAGTGGGTACGGTGGCGACTGAAGTTCGTGAGTCCCTTTCCTGAATTTCATCCGTATGGTCTTTAAAGGGGTCTACTTGGTCTGGTTGGTTTTGACTGATGTTTCCTTTCCATGATTTTTTGACAACGTCAAGATCCTAAAAGTATTGTGGTTCCAGCTGCCACCAAACTTATTGAATTAAATTGTTACTGGTAGCCCTTTTATAATCCCACGCCCAGCCCTTCACCACACAAATCTTTTCTGAGGTCTGGCATTGGGGCCCCTGATGATGAGGTGTGGGTGGTCGATGATTCACTTCCCTTTGGTGATGACAATCGTGAAACCCTTCCAATGGAGATAAAGGAGAATGAGATACCTGCTGCTGTAGCTGCATCCCTCATGAAGAATGAGAAGAATGATCGCAAGAATGCCAAGAATGCCCGTGCCCTTGCTGGAACTTCGCCCCCACATGAGGCTCCTTCTGAGGTTACGGTGGCAGAGGCGCCAGAAGTACCTGACCTTTCTCAGAGTCACGAACCAGTCCCTGATCCAACAAGACAATCTTTTTAGTTTTCCCTGATCCAACATGACAAATGCATGTTTACCTGCAACATGTTCTATCCTTTTCTTAGTAATTATACGTCTTGGGGATATATCGATTTTTACTTCAGTTGCACGTGTTTTACCAAACTTCGAGGTTCTGACCCGACGTCAGCAGCTAGCAGCCAATGAGGACAAAGAGAACAAGGTGAAGGGCAGGCAAGGGCAGGGGGAAAGGCAAAGGTCGTCGTGGGAAAGGCCATGCTGAGAATGCCGATCCTGATGACCCTATGCCTACAGCTTCTGAGGAGCCGAAGAAAAGGAAGCAAAAGGGCAATGGCAAAGGTGATGCTGATACTTCAGGTGGCAAAGGCAAACGTCGAAAGAACGGTGAGAACACCAAGGAGGCGTGGCACTGATGAGCCCACGGCAGAGATGGAAGCTCCTTTGGATGGTGGATCAAGCGGAACCAAGCCTGAGCCTCAACCCAAGAAAGCTTCTACCAAAAGGCAGAAACAAGCTTCTGAGCTAGAGCCTCCGGCTGAGATCCAGTCCACCAATCCGAAGAGTGATGATGGATCAGGCATTCGAGTCGTGGACGATGTGATGACGAAGCTCGAGGCATTTCGTGGTGATGAGACGAAATGGTCTTCTCTCACAGCCCTTTACCAGGCCATGGTTGGAGAGCAGCCATCTCGACAGAATGATCTGGTGCCAAAGTACTCGCACTACAACTTGAGCATGTACTGGACGAAGGGTCGCGTTGGCTTACTTGACAAGGAGAAGAATCACATCTTGAGCTTTTCTTCAGCTTCCACTCAGCGAATTGGCTTGCCCCTCCGTGCAACCATGCTGTACGTTTCTTGTTCACCATGTTTGGAACACCTTTGGTTTTCGTTTGGATTTGGCGGGGTTGTTTGGGTTCCAATTTCAGTTTTCAATCTATGGTTGGATGTTAATTGAAATTAGAGGGATACTTCCAAGTGTTCTTCCAAAACCTTCTGGGCCAAGCATTTGGATATCATCTTTTCAGCTGATCATTAAAACACCCTAGGTTGAGGAAACAGGTGGCGATATTGATGATGTTCCTCACACGAGCTCTAGCGCTTTTGAAGCCCGTGGCAATTTGAACCGTTTGATCCAAATTTGTGGTCAAATGAAGCGGTTGGAAATTACACCGCAAGACATTCCTCTTAGATCTCCTAGATCTGCTTAGTGTGATTTGGAAGACTTCAGGTCAAGGTCTCTTCACGGCTCCGTCAATATCATATATTTTGAATTCTGACAACTTGACAACCCTACATATGATATAATTAGAATTTTGGATTAGTTTCTGTGTGGCCGAAATCTTGTAGCTGCATGTTAATATGTTATTTAGTCTCTGGAATATGTTTTCCCGAATGAGCAACTTTTGCTTTGGCCTGGTGTGAGTTCTGCATGCACGGGTTGTGTGTGTAGATGAGATCTTGTTGGCTTAACTTTCTATTACCCTCACCTTAGATTTCCCTCAAATCTGGTCTGTGCCGGCGTGTGATTGATTTTAGGCCCCTGGAATGTCGAATGCGCTGGAAAGAGTTCAGCTCAGTTTAGTACGAATACACTTATTAGGTCGACTGCATCCAAATTAACTTTTGGTTTTGAATTACAATTTACTTGGGGGCCTAAGACGGGGGAACAAGCATAGATCACGGGCTGGAGCGAGGGATTGGTGGGGATCTTGCGAAGCTTAGCCAAGCTGGAAAACACGGTGTCTTTCTTTCGGATCATTCACCTTGAAGTTTGATTTCGACTTTAGACTTTAGATCGACTTAAATGACTTAATTGCAGGTAATCTTGCCATCTATCGATGTTGAAAATTGAGCTTTGAATATACTCGTGCATATGGCTTTAGAAGCGTTGTTCCTATCCTGCTGCCACTTTGATACTTCCCAGCTCAGCCGGCCTTCTAAGGTCTTCTTCAAATGCCTGTGAAGCGCAAAGCCTGGCAGTTGCGATTGGGGGATCAACTAGCTGGGGATGACGATGGTCAGCCAGGGCATGATTATATAAACTATAGCTTCTGCACGCTGGTGTGCTGTTTCGTAAATGAACGTCCTCATAAAAAGATCGAAACAGAATGAGCAAGAATCTGAATAAAGCAATATTGAGTTCTTTTTGATGATGTATCGGAATCAAGTTTTGAATCTAGAAGGTAAACTAAATAAGGTATAAGTGATGGCTTTTGTGGTGAAACGAAACAGTTATTGCTAGACTTAAATTGATCTTTGGCAAACTCGATCTTATATCTGGTACAGCCACTATACTTGGTAAAATTTCAAGGGTACTTGTGTGAAATCAAAATGGGCACACTTCGAATATGCTGAAACTGCAACATTCTGGCTCCCAGTAGGTTTTGAGGTGTGGATTGGACCATACTCAGTATTGTAAGTTGTGGTAAGCCCAAGGGTCACACTTGCTCCTTTCGGTGCTTTGATTTGGTGGCTATGGAGAGTAGCCGAAAGCAATGGTTTACCGGAGATCATATCTTTTTTGCTCTCGTGAGCAAAAAAGCCCCCAAAGTAAGAGCCTCAACTGTTCCCTTTGTTTACTTTGCGTTTGCCTTCCCCTAAAGTCCAAGTAGCCATTCGCCTTCTCACTGAGATTCTCATCCTGGCGGTACTGCTGTTGTTGTGGTCACCGAATGTGGCAACTCTTGATCAGGTGGAGGGCTGTTTGGAAGGGCCAGGGTAGCTACAAAACACCTGCTTAGAATACACTTCATGTTGTGTTCACATCTGAAAACTGCCCAAGACTAAAGGGCTTTCCAGCATCTTTCTCCCTAAATCATTTTTCCTTGAAAAAAATGGTTAGTCATGATGCTTTCCCTTCATGCCCTTTGCATGAAACTATTCAATTCTTGCAGGGTCAAGGAAATTGCCATTCAAGCATTGGTCATGTGTTGGCAGGCCTATACCTTCGTCGAATTCTTTGCGGGAAAGGCTGCGTGTTCGAGGGCTGTCAAGTCAGCTGGCTACCCCACGGCATCCCTTGATGTTATTTATTGGGAAACGATGAGTGGCAAACAGAACCCAATGGATATCCTTACACCCAGTGGAATGGCGTTCCTTGTTGGCCATTACATGTAGAAATTGTTCTTTTGGGTGGAAATTAATCAATCTTGGTTGCAATTCCCAATTGAGGATTTGATTCATTAACAATAGTTCCAGGATATCACATATAGATACACCACTAGCTTTCATTTCCCAACTCTGCTGCTGCCCAGGTTGGCAATCGCCACCATCTTGAATTGCAAGCCCGGATCTTTCGTAGTTCTCTTAGGGGTGGTGTGCAGTTCATGGACGGCGGTGAATAGAGGAACAAGCAGAAGACATGTGACCCATCCTCTTGGAACTCAAGAGTACACCTACGTATCCCAAGCCAACGTTATGGTTTCCAGGTTCCTCATCTAAATCTTAATGAGATATCAATGAGATATGAAACTGTTTTTGAGTGTTTTTTTTGGGCCCTCGAAGCTCAACACCAACACCACCTCGCCTTGTGAGGGTGTGCTTGCTGGTGTGGCTCATCGAATCCTTGGGCGGGGTTTGGTGTGTGGAGCAACCATCATCAAGCTTGCTTCGGTGGCACCCACGGATGTTGGAAATGTTTCGAAGGTTCCAAGTTTCTAGCCCACAAAACAACATGTGTGGGAACAAAGGTGGCATGTTCAAGAAACCTTTTGAATCAAGATTCAGCCCTAGATATCAGCTTTAGCAATTTAGAATTTAAAATGGCCATTCCATGAGGGTTCCCATTCAACCAAGGTTTACAGTGCTCGTTGGTGGATGGCAAGCTATGGATCCAAAACGCCAAAAAGGCACATCATGTACAGTAACAGCAAAGAAATTGGAGCCTTTGATTTGGGGAAACTACGGTTTGACTATTCCAACCCTGAGTATCAAAAAAACCGAACAACAAAAGTGGTCAAGAAGCTCAAGAATGGTAAAACCAAAAAGTCCTTTCAGGGTGTGAAGGACAAATTGAAGGACACCCAGCACCTTGGTTAAATAAGGATCCAAGGTTTCTGATGGAAACAAATCAAAATACCGAAGGGTATGTCTTATTTCTGAATCATTCGGGAAGCTTTTGATTCAAAAATGAAGTCAATTGTACTTATTTTGCAGGCTTCTTTCCACCAAAGGTTTTTTCACAACCAAAACTTGTTCCAGTGTTTTTTTGCGAAACTTGAACTGGTTTCTTGTTTTGGCAGGGGTGGGGCGGTGTAGACACTCAAACTGAAAACGGGGTTGCTCCAAATCTGATACCCTGAAACTTTAGTTCACTATTAATGCGGGGCTAGGGAAGGCATTATTCCGGTAATGGGGCTTCGGTAAGGTTTTCAAACCCCCGGAAAAAGTAAAGTGTAAAAAAGGTTGCATATATGGTCTGTAAGCTACATTTCCACAATAATATCCCTTAAAGTGGGCTTATTGCCTTGGTTTGGAATCATTTGTGAACAAAAGGCAGCTTCGGACAATGACCATCGTGTTCAAGCGGTCTTTTAGGGCTGGGGGCGGCTTCTTGCCGGATCATATGGTGACTTTGTTTTTTTCTGTTTTTTTTCCACATAGTGATGGGAAAGTGGTGGATATACATTTGGGGAACTCCTAAATCAACACTTGCGCCCAAAACATGTCCTCTGAATAACCCGTTGGCAAACGTACCATTTGGGGCTCCGTTTTGGGCACGGTGGCCCCCTTTTAACTGATCTGGGAACATTACAAGTTGGGGTATAGAGTTGTGAGAACACAAATCTCTGAAAAGGCCTTTTTTTGTTGGAAGGGTGGATTCATAGCAAAAAACATGTCGGTTGATTTCAGTCCGGCTTCTATAGGTCTTGCCATTTCACTGGATGTTACAAGTTTTCCCATATTTACATGATGTTTCGCCGTAATTCGTCCCAAAAGTGATCCATGAGTAAAAGCTTGAATTTTAACATGGTGGCCGAAAACCCCCGGCCTATTGTTTTTGTGGTCATTTTTGGCTATAGGTCTGTTGTTATAGCCAAAAAAAAACAACGGCTCCCAATTCCAAGTCCATCAAAACACTTGGCCACTAAGAGTATGATATTTGACCCTAATCCTTTCGCTACATGGAACAATAAAAGACTTATCATGAACAACTTTTGGGGTCATTCAGTAGTTTAAAATAGACTTTTTCCCTGGCCTCCCTGTGCCCGAGGCATTACCCGGCACGATTTGGTCAGAAATTCCTTCGTTTGCTGCCAAAGCTCAAGGGCTCCTGCAAACCGCTTCAAAACGAGCTTCCCAAGGATGTTTTGCCGGAAGCTGTTTATGACAGCTTACAGTTTGGGGACATGTGGTTGGATGCGGAAATGGAGAGCGTTATTCGGTACCTCAAAGGCAACACATGCCTATTGGTTCCATCTGAATTTCGCCCCACTTTGTTGAAACCTGATGTCGATTAAGATATCATGGGCCGCTGGTGATGGTGATGAATGGGGGAGGGCCAAGAAAACAACAGTTTACTTCAGGTTTTATAAACAACAAGATCGATTTTTGTAAGTTATATAGCCCTAGGCGTAAAACCAGGTTTTGTGGCCGTAAAAACCCGTAGAAAAATACGTACCCGTAAAAAACCCGGAAAAACTCGAAAAAACCCCGAAAAAAGCCGTAATTTTTTACGTATTTTACCCGTAATTTACCCGTAATTGACATAAGCCTTTTTTTGAAGAATATTGTGTTTTCAACACTTTTGAGCTGGTTTGGTGCTGGCCCAACCCCGTTCGGACTTAGAATCATCTAGAGATTTACCTCTCTGGGGCGTTGAGGTGAAAAAATGGTGGCCACTGATTGAAGCTGATCTGCTAGAGTTGCGTTTTTTAGATAAGCAATATGTTCCAAGTATTGCAAGTATACACCATGCCTTACCAAAACTGCAAACCTTATTTCATATTCTGATCTGCAGTGCGAAGTTTGGTATCCTTTAGTTCCCCGGTAGCTTCAGTCCCTGGTTCCTTGCCAAAATGGCTTTTGCCCGTCCTTCCTCTTTGGGAAGCAATCGATGGAGCTGCTCGGAGCTTGCTGATGGAAGCAATTACCTTATGGCATCGAAGCTTGAAGCTGGAGGTGGAGATTCGAAGGAGATCTTAGCGTACCAGATCAAGGTGCTTGGGGAAGGCTACAAAACCTAACCAGAAACAGTCAGCATGAGTTTGCTAGGATGGATACCTTTCATAATGCCCTTCCCTGAAGGATTTGCAGAAACAGCTACAGAGTCTTCAAGACAGCGAATCCGCAGACTCTTGTAGTAGGTTATACATTTCAAAGGCGTTTGAACTTGGTCATTTTCACCAAATCTTTATCTTCAATTGAATTTGATTTTGAAATCTCAGGAACTTGATGCTAGTCGAAGCCCGAGCGAAACTCCAACCCTCGCGGTATCCAGGTTGCAAAAGGGGATTGATCTGTGCACCCTATAGGCATCATAAGAGTGAACGCAAAATATTTCACATCTATATGGAAACCCCTTCGGACATCTGGAAGAATCCGATATAGACATGCTAAAAGTAACTCTGGATAAATATTTCAGGGTTTGCAAGTAACTTTAGGCGATCTTTCTTGAATATGACGGCACCCATGTTGATTTGAAAATCGGAACACGATGTCATTTGTTTTACTGAATTCACATCACCCCAACATATTTGATATGAAATCTGGGAATTGCCAAACCCTCATGCCTTTCCCTCACTATAGCTCCAGCTTCGATTGCAGGATAACCAAGTTGTTGATAATGTGAAATTGGCAACCTCTTGATTTTCTAGATGTCAATCTACAAGTTTTGTGGGGCCCCAACTACAGCACAACCTGAGGCCACGGATTCCCAAGTGACAGCGGCCAAGAAGACTCCTGGTGCATATAATGGTCCTCCTGTGAAGCGCCAGCGCGTCAATGATCAGGTGAGAGCACACTGTCAGTGGCTGTGTGGGGGCATGGTGGCATATGCACGCAACTAATTTTGAATACCAGCTTGGCCATACTTTGTAAATTTTAGATTTGGCCAATAATCACCACATGTCTGCAATGGGAACATGCATTACAATTTCCAAAGCCATGAAATCAGGATTACCTTTCCCATTCCAACTTACAATATGCAACGATCAATAAACAAGATCTATAATAATTACTTGATGTGTTTGCCAATTTCCTTTTTCATTTGCTCCCACTTCGCAACATTCCGTTTGTAGGCCAGGCCCCTTGCTCCTTCTAGCGCTGTGCCTATGGCTGCAAAGAGCCGACCAGCGTCCCCACCTATGGTGTGCAGGAGATTGAAGATCACAACATTATTTTTCAATGTCTCCCATTGATTGTTGCAGTTGAAAGCTTGTTGTTTGCACTAACCTTACTCCTGGTTGGAAATGATTTTCACCCAACCAAAAACTAACAATGACGTCTTTATAACAATGAAGGACCAGAATCGAGATCTACAGGCAAAGCTAGATGCTGCTTTGAAGGCGATTGATGAGTTGAAGTCTAAGTCTCAGCCACCTGCTAAAGGCCCTCCTGAAACTCCACCCAATCGTGTGATTCCAAATCCATCCCCTCCTGCTTCCAAAGCTTCTTCTCCTACGTCATCGTCCCGGGGGGTGCCACAGAAGTCAAACACGGAGGACCGAACGCATGCATTCATTCGTTGAAGGAATTTTGTTCCATGTGTTGTAGCTAAAATCTTCATTGATTGTTGTGTTTGTTTTCCCTTTCCCATTCGTTTGCACCTCGGCTTCGTCGTGTCATGGCCGAAGGAAGCGAAGGATGCCCGACTCCGCCGTCTATGTGAGAAGAAGCCTTCCGGCAAATGCAGGGTCACAGAGCCGATCCATAACTTATGGAAGGAGGGTGGTGCTTCGAGGGATGAACTCCTCAAGATCTTTGACGAAGTTAATGAGAACCAGGACCCCCTATACTTCGAAGTCGTTTCAGTAGTACAGTGTCCAAAATTGATTAAGATATACATAAGCCGTATATAATTTGATTTGATTTGATATGGCCTGCCACATCTTGGCCCTGTTACACCTGTTTAGCAGCTTGCGTCTTCAGGAGCTCTTCAAGAACGCGGTCACCCAAATGATCGAACGGAGGAACTCTAAGGAAAAGGAGGTTACATCAGGTTGGTTCAATACCGAGGAAATGTCTTCCACATTGGGATGGTCAAAGTAACATGGCCCCAAAAATCAATTTATCATCATGTCATGTGATGAGGTATCAATCGTTGCGCCTTCAAAATCTTGGATCCATGAAAGAAAACAAATCATGGCCATACAGACCCATCACAAAAATTGAGGCAGTACATCAAGGATGTTGTGGCCTTCTGCAAGAAGCGACCATCATTGTGCAAGCTACTCGCAATCAATCATTTTTTGTTCGAGATTTCAATTATGGTTTGAAACGTTTCTGGCATAGCCGTGCTTTACAAACGCTTCGTTGCATTGGGAATAGTTTGCACCCCTTACGCTTCTCTCTCCAATGGTGTGAGGAAGGACAAGTACTCTGACAAGATGGACCGCTACTTCGTGGACTTCAAGGATCAGAGCAGCCACAAGCAGAGCGAGACGGAGATTGAAACCCACACCCAGCGTAGCCAGGCCTGTATTCTGTAGCTACTACTTGTAATTTGCAAACTTTACAGCACTCCCCATGGCACTTAAAAGTCTTTCTCTACAACTGTCCTAAAACTGATACATATACAGCGCTACATGGTTTTGGGTCCCCAGTGTTTGTTTGGAGGTGCGTGGTGATCGGCAACTTCAACTTCGAGGTGATTTTCTTCCCCTGGGGTTCTTGGCAGTTGAAGAGGAAAAGGAAGCTGATGAAGGAACAGGTCCGGTTGAGGACATGTCATCTCTTGAAGCTGTACCTTGTATGGATCAAACACATCACAAAAAAGGATCTATATGTTAACTAATTGTTCAAGTCTTCCTGATTTGTTGATTTCAACGAGTGGTTTCAAAAGATCGACCGATATTGATATGAGATTCAATGGCAGCTTTTCTGAAGTCTTGCGGCTTTCATTCTGTATATAAAATATGTTGATCAAATAACTTCGTCGACAAATTCTCTCAATCATCTAAGGCAAAGAAAACCGAGAAAACCTTCGAAGATTCCATGCTCAAGAAGTTGTCCAAAGTTACCGATTTGATGTCCCGACTGGATGTGTATGACAATGGCCCAGAATCCAGCCGAGTGAGGAAGTGCCTTCAACCAATTATCACTTGTTTTTGTGATGGATTTAGTTCGAATGAGTAAACCCTAGTTCTGGTTCACACAAGACCCTGAATTAACCCTGAAACCAAGCTCAGCCAACCCAGGTGCCTGGCAGCTGTCGAAAAGAAGATGGAGGCGGCCCAGGCTGCTTTCGACACCTTCAGCTCTTATCGCATGGAGTTGGACGCTGAGCCGACCCGTGAGGAAGCGTGTCCTAGCTGAATGATCCCTCATATAAACATGGGTGTCGGTCACATCAGATCTACAATACTTCAGAACCACTATACCTATAGATCGAGTAACTACTCAAAGTCTTTTGAAACGGATTTGGTATTTTGCAGCCTGAGATCTAACCTAGCCATCTAAGAAATCAAATTCAATCCTCGAGGCAATCTGCCAAGATTATGAACCTCATGCGGACAAGCATGAAAGCGATGCTCGTCTGCATTTGTGGTTGACCCAAGGCCAACGCATGATATATTTGAAACATACCCGAACACTTGACTTGCCATATGATAGAGGCTTTGAAAATATCATATGGTTATTTTGTAGATTGTTGAATGGATGAATGCCACATCCCGATCCTCCGTTGCCGAGGAGTGCGGCCTTGCAAACCATGGAAGCTCAAGCTCAGATGCTAGCCTGCGATCGTCGTTGGGTGAATGAGGTTGCCTTTGAAAGCTTTTCATATAGTTAGCCGAAAAAGTAATGTGATGCTTTTTTTTGTTGCCTAGGTCATTGGAAAAGGCCTTGAAAAAACAGGCAAAGGCAAAGGCTGAAGAGCAGAACCCCGAACAGTGAGCAAATCTGAAGGATGCCAATTTGAAAAGCAGTAGTTTTGATGAAAGCTACAGCAGTATGGTCTTGGGGTTTAGTGATGTTAACACACTTGTGTTGCATCCGTTTGGTCAAGAACCTCATTGGTTATAGAAATTGATGAGGATGTGAATTTTAGATTGCATAGCGAAGCGTTGAAGCCACCCGTGACAGCGTTTTCATGCTGTAGTTGGGAGGTGTTTCTTGGCGATAGGACTTTCGGACAAACTCAGTGCGATGAGGAAAACAACCATTAATTGTTTGAGGTTGAAAAGTCGTTGCAACTCCAGCCGCTGTTTCATCACCCAGGGGCCTTCCATCCACGTTGCAAACCATGCCAGGTGGACAACAAGAACCTGAGTTGGATGGCTTAGCCCGGATGGTTGCAAATGGAGCTGGGAACCAAGTTCTGTTCTGGGACTTGGGGGGCCGGATGATCTGAAGGATAGATATTTTGGATTGCGATTTTCAGCTCAAACATTTTTGACCAAGAAGTCAAAACCTACAAATCAACATGTGAATGTGAATTTGTTGGGTTTCCTCATGAGTCTTTTGCGATGTACAAGGCAAGCTTTTGAAACAAGATTCAAACATGTTTATCGCTGCATTCCAAATCAAATTGAAAAGTTTTCCGAAAGGAAATGTTTCTAAAGAAAATAGCTCCTTTGGCAATGACACTGAAGCGTATGGGAAGCAGCTTCGTCATTGAAGAAGAGCTGCGAGAGCTCTTGACCTATGATTGCCCTGTCACTGGTCAAAAGCGATGTCCTCCTTGCCAGTGACTTGGACAACCATACCCCCCAAACATATCTTTGAACTTAGCTGTGCTGACTGAGGCACTAATGATACGAATGAATTTGGCCGTTTGTTTATAATATGTTAGATTGGTTCACCACCTTGGGCTGTGAAACTCTTTTGATCTTGGTGTGGAAACGAAAAAGTTCACGTGATGTGTATTGTAATGTTCATACAATTGAAAATCTTTCAACATCCTTACTTATCACATCCTGGTCCATATAGCACATATTGACATATTGAATCAAACTGATCTTATCTAAGGCCACAGAAGCCAAGTGAACGCAAGCGGCGTATGACAGAATGTGGGGTTGTTGCAATCAAACCTGCTGTTGTCAATCCCAAAGCAAAACTTGATGACAGTGCCACTTGCCTAATCCATTCAATACTGAAGTTTTTTGGGGTCATCTTTTTCTTTCCACCTTTTCGCCATAACACTGCCTCCTTCCTTTCCCATAGGAAAACTCTCCGGCTAAGGTTCCTGCTTCCAACCATGGTTTTGGCCGTGTATGCGCCATTGCGCTCCATGGGCCCGAACATTGGAGAAGTGTGTTTGATCAATGTGAAACTTTGTTCCAAAAGACTGAACTGTTCCAACACCATGGCATTATGATTTCGTACTTAGATGAGTCACAGCGATCAAAATGCACAGCCGGTACCATTTTGCAGCGGTGCATGATGAAGGTTGAAGCCTTCAGGATGAATATGAACCGTTGTTTATGTGTCTTCAAAATAGGAATGACAACAAATCCGCTTCTAAGGTTCCATTTTTATGCCAAAGGAAATTACAGTCATATGAGTTTACTCCATGTTACCAATAACATTGGGATTGCTCAAATGCTTGAAGCTGCATTAATTCAATCACATATGGCAGAAAAACAATGCCGAAATGAAAAGTTGGGGGGTGATGGCCCTCCAACGAACCAGGATGGGCACCATTTTGTTTACATAGTTGGGGCCCGTGCTGATGTCTTTAAAAGAATCTTTTAGCCTGAACATCGAGCTGGGGCCTGGGATATTGTTAGTTCAATTTAGTGGTTTGATGTTTTTACAACACCTAGTACACTTAGAGCTGTTTAGCAAATGGCACATGCCAGCTTGGTATTCAGGCAATACCATGCCTTGCCTTTTGGCAGCCGTTGTTGCAATCAAGACATTTTATTCAGCAGCACTTGTAAAAAAAGATGCAACTTGCACTTGTACTTGTAGCATCTCTCTCTTCTTTCCTGGATTCCTGGATCCGTGTATCTCTCCTGAATTGTCAGCTCTTGAACTCTTGACTAGCGGTATCGCATTTGTTAAGCATGTACCCGCATCTCAGACTAAACCACAGCCGTGCTGAGGTGTCATGCCGGGATGCCATTCGCCAGGCACGTGTCACCCGAGCGAAAACTAAAGGGCTTAGGGCCCTAGCCAATGTAAGCCTGAAAAGATCAGAGAGTGGGACCCATCGTGTTTTCAAAGAGTTTGGGCAATCATCGCCAGTGAGGATTAGCAGGATAGATTTGCCTACAAAGAAAAGGTTTCCTTTTCTTAAGTGCAGTGACTGGCTGAAATATCTAGCGGCTAGTGACCGCCTTGACCTCGTTGTTGGTGTGAAAGATGTTGGAGAAATGCAACCTCTACTTCTTCAGTTTTGGGACCGTTATTTTGACTACGCACCATCCCACGAGATTTATGAAAGGCACAATGCTGGGTTGTTGGATTGTAGCAAAACGATACCATTGTTACACCATGGGGACGAGGGACGTGGCTTCAAGAAACAGCAGGTGATGATTGCCAGCACACATGGGTTGTTGGGGAATGGCTGTCGCTTGACGAACCCTGATGAGCTTTCTCCATCTTCTATTGGAGCCTTGGATGACCCAATGAAATTGAATATGATGGGGAATACGTTTCTTACCCACTTCATTCACTTCCTTATGCCAGTAGCGTTGTACAAAGAGCATCCAGAAGCCTTCTACGCATTGCTTGAAGAGTTATCCAAAGACTACACAAAGCTTTTCAACGAAGGGTTCAAGACTGGATATGGGGAGGAGAGATTGTGGGCTTGTGTTGTTGCTTGCAAAGGGGATTCCCCCTATGTAGTGAAAGCTGGTCGTTTTGAGAGAAGTTTCTATCATAGGCCCTTGAAAGCACGATCGAAGAAACCAGGTGTGGGGGTGTGCCACATGTGCCTGGCGGGAAAGGAGGATCATGTTCCGCGTGTGGAATATGAAGAGTTTGGGCCACGTCCGTCGTGGGCGCAAACTGAACTTCTGTTGGCACCATGGGATGAGCCATCCCCATTCTTGTCAATTCCCCGAGAGCTTGAAAACCCGAATGGCGAGAAGTTCTTCCAGTTTGATCTATTTCACAATTTCCATCTAGGAGCTGGAAAATATTTTGCATCAAGTGCATTGGTGTTATTTGTGCAGAATAAAATCGAGGGGCCGAACATCGATGACAGATTTGCTTCATTGACAAAAGAGTTTCTGGATTTTTGCAAGCGAAAGAAAATGTGCCCTTATTACAAAAAGTTGACCAAAGAGATGTTTGGTATTACACAGAACCATCAAGCATGTCCCACTGGTGGGTGGCCGAAGGGGTCCCAAACTACGATGATGTGTTTGTTTCTTGAAGAGTTGTGCCATCAACATATTGATGGACAGGTGCAAGATGAAATGTTCTTGAAGATTGTAGCTTGATTGCAGGTTGCATGTTTCCCTTTTTAGTGCCTCCCCCTTGGATTTATCTTTACAGTTCCTTTCTTTGCACACCATCTTAGATAATTCATTCTGTTTTGTTCTGGATGCTTCAGGCATCGGCTTCGCAGAACATCAACCGAGCCATCAGCAGTTTGTATCATCACGGGGTCTGGATCAAAGCAAACGAGGCGAAAATGATTGCCCATCAGGGCATCAAATTTTTACAGCTGTACTCTGACTTGGCGAGGTTGGCCCATGCAAGGGGGATACAAAAATTTCCTTTACAGCCAAAGTTTCATTATGTGAACCACACATGGCTTTCGATGTTGGACCACTGCGAAAAATCCCGATGGATATTAAATCCACTCACTTTTGCATGTCAGATGCAAGAAGACTTTATCGGACGTCCTGCAAGAATATCTAGACGTGTCTCACCGAGGGCAGTTTCCCACCGTGTTTTGCAACGTAGTTTTGCCGCAACAAGGCAATGCTTACGTTTTTTGGTGTCTGAAGGCTTGACTGCATGATAAGAGATTTTTAGAAGTATCAATTCTAAAAAAACACTGTAACATATTTCAACAGTTGTTGCTGATGTGAAGACCTCAGCCTCTTGGAGCCAAGTGGTGGAAGCGAAGGGACGTCGGGGCGGTGACAAAAAAAAACAAACCTTTCTTCCGGTCTTTGAAGTGATTTGGTGATACATGTATCATTCGGCAACAAACATGAATTTTCAGAAATCACAAAAACCTGGTTTTTTGAATTCGACCTATATTATTGAGGTCATTTGTTTTGACCTATCTTTTTCATGGTCAGACAGGCCCATGGTAATATATACGTAGGTACAGTATATACACACATATTTCACAGTGTCGAACTGCTGTTTTTCCATTCGTCATTTCTTGAATCAAACAAAGATGCCCATGAAACCAACGCAGGACCCAGTGACCCACGGCATAGTCTCCAATGATGTGATAGCCAGCAGCCACATGGAACCAACCCAAGACCTTGGGGTCAGAGGGCTTGAAGTCAAGCGCCTATGGGATTTTGGACCCACCCAACAGAAAGGGGACAAACTATCACATACTGTTGATGGAAAAAAACCTGCACCACCTGGGATGTATAAAACCTAGAAAATAATGGGATAAACTATCTATCAACTGGCGCAGAATTTCTTCTATCAACAAACTACACTCCCTGAAACTAACAAATCGCCCTGAAAATTGGTGGCTGGGAGACTACGTTCCTTTCGGCCTATTTTCAGGTGCTATGTTGGTTTCGGGGAAGGTATCACATATCACCTTAAAACATGCCCATCCCCGGAAATGTTCCAAACACCCTGTTCTTCTCAGGTGATTGGTTTTGTTTTTGTGGCGGAGGCTATTTATTGTGATGATGATAAGTCATGTGCGGGATATCCATGAATTGCAATGATAAAACAAACCTTGTTCTGTGTGTACTGCATGTTTCGATATGTGCAATTAAAGGAAACATGATGGAAAACACGCATACATTATATGTGCATAGTCTAATAATTACACTATATACACTATATACATACACGTATGCATGTGAATCCTAGTCTATGTATACTTCTATTCCTGGACCCGCACAATCTTCTCCATATGCTTCTCATCTATGCCATCAAAATAGAAAAAAAACGTCATAACTACACGGTCGGACCAAATCTGTATACTCTTGCATCACATGTGGCATGAATTTTCAATCCAATGGATTTCCCTAGTGGACTGGGTCCCTGGGTTTTTCCATCCGAAATGACCGAGTCATGACCGAAATCCCCAAACTTGGAAAGGAGACCGGTTGACTCTTCCCGCTTGGAAGAAAGCCATCTGAAACATATTCTTCCATGATTGATATGGGTATCCCAAGTATTTTGCAACCTCAAATGACCAGTTTAGGTTGGAAAAAGAACCAATCAAGTAATAGCAAACAATGGTAAAGTGTACGTTTTTCCTATGGATTTTTCCATCCAATCCTATTTTGTCCCAATAGCTTCCACTATTTTGGGATGGAACACAGATAAACCTCATAGAATTGGAGAAAGGGTCTATTACTCTTGAAATCAAAAGCTGTACTGGACGACACATCTTTCACCTTTTGGAAAGATCTGAAAGACCCAGGAATCCCACCACCAGGATGCCAGTGACCACCAGGATTATTCCATTTTTTTGTAGGGGATTCCGGGATCCATATCCAGTTGGTGGTTTCAAGCCATCTGAAAAATATGATCTTCAAATTGGATCATTTTCCCAAGTAGGGATGAAAATTAAAACCATGTTTGGAAACCACCACCCAGTTACATTTTTACTACGGGATCCCAACCTAAACCTTAATTTGCCACTGTTAGAGGTAGAGTGCCATACCCAACACGTACCACTTGACAAAGCAAAGGGGCAGCCAACATGGCAACACGTCCGTGTTTCAACTCCATCGCGCGCAACTCCAAGATCTCCTCGCAGAAACGTTCAGTGATTTGAACTCATCTTGTTCACTAGAACTTGGTGCCCTGCCTAAACACTGTAACACTGCATTTTCAACTTTCAATCTTAGCGCCAAGTACTCTCGGCTGTACAACTGACCTGTCTGTACGTGTCAGTAGCACAAAAAATTGCGTGTGGATATCGAATCCATTGGAAATCAAAGAAAATTCATTCATAGTGAAGATTCATTCATAGGGCTCCCCTTAAAAATGAATGGATTATCTACCCACTGTTACAGAATTTAGGCAGGCCCCAAACTAGAAGTGTTGATTCTTGAGAAAAAGATCAAAAACCTAAATGGCATGTGTGCTTTTAGGTAGGGGTCAGACCAAAATCACGTCACTTGATGTTTGGCGTTTACCACAAAGCTACAAAACATCATGATGTATATAACTAAGCAGTATGGATACGGCCTATGTAAGGGAATACCATGGAATGAATACCAACCCAAAACAACCCTTAAAAGTTATAAAAACACAATAGTTTCAACTATCTTAAACTGAAGTACCTCTTCTTTTTGGTGAAGGTACTGTTGATTCAATGGTGGATGATTTACTCATGACCAAATCAGCCGTTCCTCCATAATCAAAACCAACCCCCGTTCGAAACGTCGGATATGTCAGATCCCTCCGGAAAAAAAACGACAACTGGTCATACAACGTTTTGCACGTTTTTTTTCCAGCCAAGTCCCAACTGAAAAAATACAACACCTTCACCTTCAGAAAAAAATCCGTTGGTTTTTTTTTGTTCCCGTTTCGGGCTCCCCCCATCTCCTCTTTGCTCTTCTTGGAGGTAATGCCCGCAGGATCCCAGAAGTTATCACCGAACGGACCTCCCGTTCCGGCGATGACTTCCTGCGCTGGGCTCAGGGCGCGCAACGGACTATCCGTGTAGAGGGACCAATCGCCCCAAGCTTCTCCAGTAAGGCCGTTTTGGAAGAACATGCCTGGGATGCGACCCGGAGATGAACCCGGGGTTGTTTGTTTTTTTTTGGGAAAAAAAAAACCATTGACCTTAAAGGGAGATAGAGTATATGTTGATGGTTTTAGAAAGTTTTAAATAAACACAGTTTAATGAGTTGATTCAATCACAGCCTTTTCATGAGGATTTGGTGACCAGCTTGTGTTTTATTAAAGATAAACAAATATAGCACGAAGCTTTTGTTGTCCAAAGGAATCTAAGTTCCAGGAACACATCAGGGATGGCATTTTGACTTGGAGTCCAAATCATCTCTGTAGAGAGGTTCACGTCTCTTCAAAGGATCGCCAAGACATGCCAAGCAAAAAGACAAATCCCATCCCATGATTCTGGTTGGTTAAAAGGGACTTTTCGTGTAATATAATAATCACCGCATTAGCCACGGGTAGCAGTTCTCAGCTTCGTAGTTGGATTCAAAATGACAAAATTTCCCAGCATTCGACGATGATAAAAACATAGAATAAGTAAAATGCGTGACTCTGCGTGACATCTACTTTTTCAACCAACAAAATATGTAACATCTTGCGTAATGCTTTTTTTGGGCACCAAATCCAGCAACAAAGAAAACTATAGAGATGTGCTTTCAGAAACCAACCAAACCTATCAACAACAACAACAACAACAACAACAACAACAACAACAACAACAACAACAACAACAACAACAACAACAACAACAAGATGCC
This sequence comes from Breviolum minutum Mf 1.05b.01, assembly GCA_000507305.1. Lineage (NCBI taxonomy): Eukaryota > Dinophyceae > Suessiales > Symbiodiniaceae > Breviolum > Breviolum minutum. The sequence continues at coordinate 175,546 of DF240233.1, forward strand.
CACCAAATCCGGGACAACCGTGCATGACCTTTAGGGAAAATCGAAAAATCCCTCGTTTTTTCCTCTGTTTTCTTTGAAGACGTCAGAAAAACCAAGTCCAAGAGGCCGATAATGGCCATCATGGCCTCAGCCCCGATGGCGTCGTCGGCGGTTTGATTGGCTATCCCCGGGAACCAGTAGGGTCGATCATTGGGAGAATGCGTCCCTTAATGGGATCTTACATTTAAACAAAGATTCAAAACACCAATCATGTCAAAATGTTGAGGGCAAATTTACCAAAAACTAATAAGAGTTTTGAAAGGATTGGGATTTCTGTTCTCAACTTCATTCAATGCGCAACTCCAACAACTGCAGGTCTCAACAAAAAGAGACCTTCACCATTCCATGGAGGGTTGTGCCTGAAGTGTGGATCTTTTTTCAGCTATCGTCCAAATTCATGGTGAGCGAATCATCGTATCTTTTTTAGAGGGATCCATAAATGCATCTGAAGAAGAACTTAACTTTCAAGATTCAAAACATGCTTTATGGCCAAAGGTGATTTTAGGAAACTACCACACCTTCCCAAAAGACCTCTAAATCCAACATTACCAAAACGGTGTTAAAACATTTAGTCGCCGTACCACCAAAAAGAAAGGAAATCAAACAAATTACCTACACTTCCTGAAACTATCAGCTCCCCGCAGATTTTTTGGGTTTCGTGTTCAAGGCAAATTGTTTTCCATGCGTTTTTTCTCCTCAGAGGTGCTTTTTCGCTCCGTGGCTGCCAATTAAGCGAAACCATTGGATGATACTATGAGAGATTTTGTGATTTGGAGGAGCAGTATCCCCACAATTCCAAACCACCAACCTTCACTACTAAGTTACCAAATGACCATTGGATAATTTGCCATCTATTACCCAACACCAGCACCTAGGGACTGTTTCATTACCATTCATCCCCAACACTTTTTAGAGTCTTCTGCTTGTTTGGAGGACTATTTTTTGGTGGCATCTTCCAAGTTCGTGGCCCCCCCTTATACCCATGACCTCCAGCCCCAAAACTTGATTCCATCCATAACCAACCTTTCCCAACCCGCCAAGGCGCCAATCGTCCATTGGCAATTTCTGCGGCCAACTTCTTTTCCTTGGTGCCTGCGGGGGCCTTCACCTCGGACGTCCGTTTGGTGAAGCCACAGGACCCCGGGGAAACCACGGATGTGTGTCTTGGAACGGGGATGATGCCCATGTCGGGTCTGTTCTTAGGGTCTTAGGGATTCATAATCCCTTGAGGTGTAACTGGAAACTGAATTGACATGTTTGGCACTGAAAACGATCTACTTTGGCGGCGTGGGTGGTCTGTGTAAATTGCCGTTGTTTCCCTCAAAAAGGCAACCCTTTCCGTGCTAAACTTAAGTCCCTAACACCAGGCGTTAAAGTGTCAGTGTATATTACATATCTGTCTATAGTGACGTGATGAATTCACACCCCAGCTCTGCTTCATCCTCTGGTCACACATCACCGGGGGTGACTTCGCCAAGCGACGTAGCCATTGGGCACACCCAAAAAGCCTGCATTTTCAAAGTCACCAGGAGCACGCTTGGGGTCATCTACCTGAGGAGGAATGGATAGGGTGAAAATGCCAAGGATTTGGTGGGAAGCTGAGGCCTACTGTGATGAATCATCGAAGAGTCATATGGATAACTAGAAACAAACTATCCTGCGTTTGTTCTTTGTCTAGCAGATATCAGCTGTCCATATATCATAATAAGCGGAGCTGCAAGGAATCATAGAAGACCCTGACCTAATTCACCAATCACAGATTTCATATCACCATGTCAAACAAACAATCTATAAACAAATCTCACCCACCTTCAATCCAGAAATCTATGAAGCAAAAATCATTCCAACGTTGCTCCAACCCCAACTGATCATCCATCTAGCCAAATTTCAAATAATATTTCAGCAACCTATATAGATTTTTTTGAAGATTAGGGATCCCATTTTCCTTTCAGCAAACCTACATTTTGGGAGCCCCAGGTCGGCTGACAGTCAGCTCTTGCCATCAGGTCACATACTGGAAAAGCTCTACGCTTCCAGCGAAGGCCACCATTTGGGCCCAGCCGCTCAAAGGAACTTTGCCTCGCGCAGCGCGAAAATTCCGACGGTTGGGTACCGTTTTCCATATGTGCCGTTGGGTCGATGATTAGTCCCCTATAAAAATTGGGGGGGGAATGGTCATGTCATGTCCCAATTTTCTAGTAGGAAAGTCTTTATATATATATATATTGTATATCCTTATAATGAGTGTATATATATATATGTAAATCCCTACGTAGTGAGATTGATAACCATCCCTACCATAGGAAAACAACATAGCGGGAGTTTAGACCCGATGAATCCACATATAGCACCCTGAGATGATACCCAAAGGTTCCCATCCAACTCCTATGAGTGACAAGAGCTTCAAATATGTGTTTGATACAAATGATTCGCCATTGGTTTTCTGGTTGATTTCAACCCATCTGCAAACATATGATCATGAAAACTGGATCACCTCCCTAGGGGTACGGGTGACCATTAAAAAAAATATTTGAGTTGCCACCACCTAGTTTTTGTTGGGTTTTGGATGGTGTGAACATTTTAGTTGTGTTTCTTTTTCTGGCAAAGTTGCAAGTTGTTACTAGTTGAGAATGCTGACTGAATGAATTGGATCATTTTACCGAATGTTCGTACAAATGAAAAGCATCTGTGAAACCAACACCTAGTATTTCATATATATATAATGCATAGTTACAAAATGTAAGTATACATCATATAATATTTACATATATATATATATACATGTTCATTTAATTTATATTACATGTATCCTATATATACACCTCCCAGCATCCCTCCCTCCAAAATCTTGGGGTCCAAAAAACTGAAGGCAGCAAAACCCGTTGGAACGTCCGTGAACTTCAAGCCCAATGAAGGTGACAAATCGCCAGGCCATCGGTAGTACTCTGGAACCTTAAGAGATCTTCTGCCGATATCTGCGGCGGGCATTGGCGTTTTCTGGTTTTTAACAAAAGTGGGGGGGGGAAGGTCCCGGAAGCTCACTAGGTGGGGGTTTCCTAAAATGGAGGTACCCCAAAACGGATGGTGAAAATAATGGAAACCCCTATTAAAATGGGTGATTTGGGGGTACCATTATTTTCGGAAACACCCAGGTGAATCTTAGGAAACCAAATACAAATCGAAATGGATGAGATGTTTCACTTGCGGAATTATCATATGTACAAATATAAATCTGCGTTAAAAAAAAATGGGAAATTTGACCCACCAACCTTTGACCAAAGATGGCAAGTTTAGCTTCCATGCACCTTGGTTTATATAAGATTTTTTAGCCATCAACTGACCTGCTAAACTTGGGGATTAGCTATTGATGGGATGTTCAGCACATCAAAGGCTTCGCCGGTTGTTTGGACTCATTTTGAATGGCCAAAATGTTGGGTGAAACACCAGTTTCCACCCGGCAGCACAAAAAGAATATTCAACAAGTAGTGTGAGAAGTTTCATATCATCAACATCCATTCTTCATATTCTTAAAGACAGTAAAACTACAGGCCACCAGCAGGGATCAAAGCATATCCTTTTCAAGAAATTTCAACCTTCACAAAGCCTTTTATGACTCCACACACCTGAGCAACTCCGTTCCCTTTTGTTGTTATCTCATCCGTTCGGTGTTTTATTACTGTAGTTTCTAGGGGCTAAAGCACCATCATCTCTCAAGAGACCAGCAATATCAAATTGATGCAGGATTTTCCTTTCCAGGAACTAACATATCCCACCTTGGGAAGTTCAGAAAATCATCTTCAAAATACCTTTGGGAGGGGATATGTTAGTTCACAAGGTACTCATTTTCATGAAACTTGCAGCCACGGGCACAATGTATCCCAAGCATGCGAACATTGCCACACGCCCATGCTTCAATTCCACATAGCGCCGACGACGAAAAGACAAGGCGTCATCCGTTTTGGTGAACCCCAAGGGGTCCCAAAAACCCACTGGCGGTTGGACGCCCAACTCATTTTCAAAGGCAGAGGAGCCAGTGTAGAGACCATAAGGCGTTCCAAAGAGACCATCTTGCACCTGAAAAAATGTTTGGATTTGAAACATTTTACTCTTGGTGTAAATGCCTTTAGTCGTTCATCCAAAAACGTCAAGGTGGACAACTCAATAACAGTTGCATACACCGCGAAACCAAGATGTAACATCCAGATATCATACGAAGACAAATGGCAAAGTACTTCAATGCATGTTTATGTATATTTCCTCCTATACACGGCTGCTAACTTTACCCAAACAAGTTTACAAACTCTAGTCTCTTTCCAAGTTAAAAAAAAAAAAACATGTTTCCTACACATCTCTTTTCAGTCGTTTCAATCTTCAAACCCTAACGATGTGTTTGCTGCAGTTCACATGCATCAATCTTACATGATGTTGACACAGATCACACAGTTCACGGTACTTTCATAACATGGATTTCCTGGCTACCCCTGCCAAAACTACCTCGCACGAAGAAGTGATGGAACATGGCCTATTGATCACCAGTTCGTCGCTCTTATGATCTCTTCTCTTTGATGAGGGTATAGTTAGGGCAATCCCCAAATTCCCTATCATAGTGTCGGATATAATCCCCTGTTTTCCATCAACCAAGAAATGTTGTTGGGTTGTTCAAATATGTTTTCTTGCTGCAATTTTAACAATAAATCATTTCTATTCATTTCTTTCAAAGCTAAATCCACCTGAGCTGCAAGAAAAGCTCTACTATTACATCGCGTTCAATTTATACAGCCTTTAAAACAAGGCAAATGGGAACAAATCACCAGCCTGGATTCTTCTCAAATAAGGATTCCCATAACTTCGTGAATTTTTGCCAGTTTTTTGTTAAGCTCGTTGGTCGATCAACCTAAGAGGCAATGTCTTGTGAGGTCAGAATCCATGATACACTCCCGAAGATTGGAAGACGATCCTTTCGTACTGAGTTTCGCCCACTTTTCAGGGGCAAGCTGTTAGTTTCAGGGGGGGGGCAAGCAGGTAACCCCAAGTAGTTGTTCAGCCACAACAATTTCGCTCCATTTCACACCATGACACCCAAAGCCCCAAGATGGCCATCATGGCCAGGCGTCCATTGGCCAACCTAGGCTGGCTTGGAGGGATGTTTGGGTGTAAGAAACGCTAGGTGTATGTTCAAAAGGCCCTTACAACTAATAACAAAACAAATCTTAGGGGTGGAAATGGTACCTCAAACGACATGAAGTTTAGGTATGAAGGTTTAACAGGAGTGTAGGAAATAGTGATGTTGAGATTGAAGTGAATGAGGACATGAATCTTCTCTGCATCTTTCAAATGTGAAAAACCAAGAGAAATCATCACTGCAATCTGGGTGAACTTGATTATAATTCACCAAGCTCCAAATCTCCTCAATCTTTGGTGAGGATTTCCCAATTCCAAAAAACACTTGGGCTGAAATCACAAGTTTAACATATTTTAACTAGATACATCCATAATTCACAAAATCTTAATCTTAATATGCAAGGAATTGAATTCATTGATCTTCTAAGTTTGGACTCTAAAAATGTGTATATCTGGGATGTCTCCCCCGCTCACTGGGGATGCTTTCATGGAAAGTGAGTCGGCTGAGCTTGGAAAACCCCAAGCCTAACATGTGATATCATCCTGGTATATAGTCACTGGCATCCTGCGGGACACACTACAATCATCTGGGCAATGTTTTGATTCAAAACTCAAAAACTGATTTATTTTATAAGCCAGTCTCCAAAAAAAATGCAGTCAAAGTTCTCCAATCCTACCTATACCTTCTATGTTTTCGTGGAGGTTTCCTGCAACGTTTCAGGGATTTCAACCGTCCCTGTCCCTTTGAAAGTCGAGAAACTCAGAGTTCAAGGCACGTTTTCGTGCCTCTGCGTCCTGCATGGGTTCAGCAGTGATGCCTAAGACCATGTTGCCATACCTTGTGCCAAACTGACAGGGACCAAGAGGAAAACTCAAAGGGATGGAAGATATTAATGAATGCTACTGTAATCATATTCATATATACTTATATATTCATATAACTAAAGTATATAGCTATAAGAATCATTTAAGAATCAACTGGTGTATCTAAAGATAACTTTTTTAAGAATGACATATCTTAGAATCATCTAAGGATCACATCAAAGACTTTCGATTTTTTGGCCGCAAAAAGAGCTGTGAAACACCAAATTCTCATGTCGGTACCCCATCCTAAAATGTTTCACGCATGTCCCCTGTTTCAAAGGTGCCACTCCAAATGGGAAAGGATCGTCGTCCAACCACTATGGACATATTATTTCAGTGGACATTCGTTAGTTTTTCTTGGGTGTGAACCCATTATGAACAATTTTTTTGATGTGAACAAATTGACCTCCAACAAAACTATACCAAATGATCACGTGATAATTTCTCAGATTTTGTTCACAAGAAATGTGTTTAAAAAAAACTACTTGAAATCGTCTGGCTAAACTTGGTCTAAATATAGGGAGGAATTTACCCAACATGTAGTGAATTACAAAAAAAAAGGAATTCTCATCCAAGTAGATCAACTCAGAAGGGATCAAAATGGCAACCGGCAACCATGAGACATGGGCACTTCGGATATCTCACGAAAGTAGGCATATAGATGTATGATAATCTATGAATGGTATCCATTTACTGTATAACTCCCCCCCGAAGTTTAACAGCTCTCCCCTGAAAAATGGTGATTGGAAAACTATTTGCCTTTTGGGGTTTTGGTAACTTCCTCAGGGGCGAGCTCAAGTACATGGCTGGTACCGTTGAATGGTCGTTGCGACGTTACTACTTGTTGACAACAAAAAGTGCAGCAGCGTAGGCCGGCATGTGATTTTTTACCACTCACAGTTTTTCGACATCCTAGCAAGATGTTTCGACAGCCGTTGTCGTATGATAGTACCATGCCTCAATGTTATCATGTTGCCCAAGCTTATGTACCCTCATTTTGAATGCATCACCCACTTGCAAAATCCATCGCCATGGAAAAGAACATCATTTCTCGTCACCTTTGTTTTCAGCAACCTTTCAAAAAAAAAACACACCAAAAAAAAAACAACTCGCCTCAAAACAAATCCATTCACAATTCCCCAACAAAAAACAAATACACCCCCGAAGATTAACATAGAACCCGAAAATGATGGGAACTGGAAGATGGAAATTCCCTTTGCCAGGGGTGGAAAATTCTCAGGTTCCAGCCGTTAATCTTCCTGGGTGTATCCCCAAAAAAAAAACATCCGATGCAGCAAGTCGCCCGAACTTGCCTTTGCCGTAGTTTCCTGGATCCGCCGCATCCACAGGTGTGTTCACACAGAACTCGTAGCAACCACAGAGCGCAACCCATTGCAACCATCCTTCAGCAGGTACCTGTTGAATCAGCTAAGTGGTCCCAAAGTTTGACATGGGTTCCCTGTAAAATGACACCCTGGAATAGGAGATTCCTTTTAAAGCAACCATTTTTTTAGGTTCCATGTTTAACTTGGGGAGGGTAAGTGGAAAATTGGTGGTTTATAGGCCCGGTGGTTTGGGATTGATATACCCCTAAGTAACAATCCCTTTTATTTTAGGGGACCCATTCACCATTACCTGGTTGAAACCGTGATTGGCAAAAGATCCACACAAACTTTTGAAGAACATGGAAACCAATGTTTTTTTCAAGGTTCCCAAAAAATAAATATCTTTCTCACCGAAACATAGTATGTTTTGTTGTGTCTGAGGTGTAAGTTTCAAAGATTTGCCTTGAGTGTACCTGTTTTGGTAACCGAATATGATGCAATTTTCATAAAAGCATTTGAACAAACGCAAATCTCTAGGCAAATGTGGGATAGATCACCAACCTGCAACTTTTCTCAAATAAGGATTCTAAAATATCAACGGCATTCTTCGTGTTTCGGACCCAGTTTTTTTTCAAAAAATCCGTCTTTTCCAGTTGCTTGGTGGTGAAAAATCTGTTGGTTGATCATACGCCAGGGACTCGTCCTTATCGGATCAAAGGTCTTCGCGAAATACATTTGTTATTTACCCCTCGGGGAATGAAGAAGTTGACTGCAAATCATCAACACTGTATGGTTTCCATACGGTGTCCATGTGAGTTTTTGTTCAGGCATTACCTCAAATATTTCATCACCATTTCATGGGGTTCCAACGAGCCCTTGTCTCAGAATTATGGTCATCCCAAAGCCCATACATTTCAAACAAAATAACGCCAGATATTTTTTCCTCCAATCGAATCAATCCATCCCCTGCAAGTGAAAGACCATTAAAAAAATAGTCCCTTGGAATTGTTGATTGTAAACCCCTACTAAAATACTGTTTTTTTCCGAAAACAAAAAAACACATTGAAACCATGGGTTTTTTCCCAACTTCCAGGGCTGCAGCTCAACGAATCAACCAAAACGCCTTGGTGATTGCCGCAATGCCATTGGGAACATCTGCGAACTTCAAGTTGGCGCTTGGGGCCAAGTAGCCTCGCCGTGAGGCTGATCTTCCGATCTGGTTCATTTTCGTGGAAAAAACCCACCAAACCTGGGAAAAAAACAAGAAAATACCCCTCTGGTAACTATCATGGATCCCAAAAATGGAGGTTTGGAAGATGATTTTCCTTTTCAATTGGGTGATGTTAATGTTCCATGTTAATTTTCGGGGAGGTAATCTTGCCAACCCACAAGGAATGGGACAAGAAATGGTCGTTCATAGCAAAGGAACAACAAAAATCATGCGAGACGTTTATGGTGAATCATACCAATGATCGGTGAATTCCATTTCAGCCCACTATCTTTGAAGCACCCAAAAGGTTAGAGGATTTTGAGACCCTTCAACCCACAAGTCAAGTTTCCTTCAATCTGTGGTTTCACTTGGTGATTTGGAATTCACTTGTGGTACAGGGACCTGGGGGGAGTTCTCGCATTTCAAGCCAACCGGCATATCATCATGGAAATTGAAGGGACCACCCCCCCCCAGCGCTACCCTCCCCGCGAAATAAGCTCCCATTACAGGAGTACTAACCACCATTAGACCATGCGGGCGGTACCCTTAGTATGAAAAAGAAATTATCAAATAATATAACAAATGATGAAATTATTCAATTATTAAAAATAATGAAAAATAAATAATCGTTTACACTCTAAAAATGGCGATACATATAAAAATTAAATGCGAAAATCAAAAAATATTAAAGATAATATTCAATCGAAAAAAGTAAATTAAGTATTTTTAAGTTTAGTAATAGTAATCCTCAAAATAACATAACATCAATAAACATGGTATGAAAAATTTCTTTATCAATGATGAATAAGAATCTGTTCATAGACCTCCAGTGCCTGAGCCCTCCTGAAAAGGATCAATGACAACTCGACTTCCTTTCCTAGGAGAATCATACCCAATAAAGTGTTAATGTAAATACATTAAATCCTACTGAAAAACAATTACAATTACATTCTGCAAAATTTTCATGGAGATCTAACAGTAGAAACGGTAATCTATCTCAATTTTTGAAAAACTACTATACTTTTCATTTTTCAATAAAAAATAATTGAAAAATGAACAGAAACTTTCAGCACAAGTCTGAAACTCATGAGAGATACAGAGCATATAGCTTCATTCGTTTCCTTTCGTAATTCACCTCCACCAATCTAGGTGCGGTGCGGCGAGTGTGTGGCGAGGTCTTAGTTGATTCCAGAACTAAAGTCCCACTTCGGCGCTATTTGGGCAGCAGACGCTTTGCTACCATCACTCTCATCTTGCACGTGCTCTGCGGTAGTAGCTTCATAATCAAGACCATCATTGACTTCATACCCATCTTCTGCATCCCATTCATCATCTGGATTGACGAAATCATTGTAAAACTGCCTCAAGGCATCAGGCAGTATTTTCCGAAGATGGTTCGCAAATTCGTTTGAGACAATGAAATCTGGCGAAATAATGTCTACTACCCTGCAATGGGTAGAGGAGTCAAAGGTGCATTGGTTTGAAAAAGGAGACTTCCCTTTCCCGCGAGCCGCTTTATTGATAACGCGCGTCAGCTTCTCTTTAGTTCCAGCTGCTCTGTCTTCGACACAGTCTTTGACACGATTCACCGCGCCACTGAGCGCAATATTGAGCATGCTTTTGAAGATTCGAACAAGGGCACCGTTCTGCTCGTTCAGACCAACATGTCGTCGGATTGGTTAAGCGCTTGTAGCATTTGGTCAAATACATCCTCGTCCATGGTTTGCCTTTTTCTGTCCCTATAAAAGTAGCAAGTCATTACTTAATTCTACACGGCGTCATTTCTTTAAGTCATTTTGGGGTCTATCTCTATTTATCTTTTGTTTTTCGTTTCCCGTTGAGAGCCCACAACCGAATGAACTCGTTGAAGACCACTTCCAAACCTCAAGTGCCGTCGCATTGAAAAACGGGGAAGTGGGCTCACAGGATGAAATACAGCACAACTGCGGAAGGGAAAGAAGTAGAGACGGGAAAGAAGAGCCTCACCTAAATAGCCTACCTGAAAAACTATGAAACCTTTCATGCCTTACGTCAATGATCACAAACATCAATGGTCGCAATTCTTTCTTTTTCCAAAACCTCTTGTCGATGTTGGGTGAAATTTTTTATGACGACGCCCTCCGTGATGTGCTACTTCGTGCCCTTCGCCTTAATGCCCTCTTTGATGAACGCATTCGTGTCCTTCTCTTTTCTTTCTTCTCTTGTGTCTTCTCCTTCCTCTTGTCAAGGCGATAGTGTAATCTGGACAACTCTGCTTTGACACTCTTCAACTCACTCTTCAAATTCTCGGTGTCAATGGATTGATTTTGCTGGTAAATCCATGTACGACTATCCAATACACAAAATTCCAACTGCTTGAGGTCGTTCCTCAATCTTCTGGAAAAGCCCGCGGAAGAAATGGAGGAACACCAAAACAATCCGGCGAATTGCCTCCATCATCACGAATGAAAAAGGACAAGTCGCGAGGGTTTTCTTGAACCAGATATTTTCATTGAAGTGAGATAAATGAAATGAAAAAATCCGAAGTCATCTCATGTCATGACACCGCAATTCCATGAAACCAACCTCCAACAACTCCCATCAGTTCCAATCGGGTTGGGTCTTCCGGACGGTTTGAAGTCAATGAAGTCCAACTTCTGAAGTGAAGGGGTTCAACCTCGGAAGCGGGCGAACTAAACATCATTTGAAAAGGGGAGTGTGAAAAAGAAACTACCATGTTGAGCAATCAAAAGAAGCACGTCCCTTTTTTACATCGACATGGCATGGAGCAACTCAATAAAAACCCGAACAATTAAACCCAAGCAATCAACCAATCAATCAACCATGTCAAAAGTCAATCCACACTCACACCACTTCCCATTTCGGACAGGTTGAGTGTCCCAGACCGTTCGTTGATGTTGTCAATGTTCAGAAGTGAAGTGAAGGGTTCAACCTCGGAAGCGGGCGTGATAAACATCATTTGAAAAGGACAGTGTGAAACTCTCTTGCAGGTTGGGGTCTCGCTAAACAAACGCCTTTTTTTCCAATCAATGCGGACATTGTGATATGTGCATTGACACCCTGTGCGTTTCGGTGTTCCTATACTTCTACTTCTTCATCATCATTCTCTTCGTTCTCCTCTTCACTCTCTTCCTCAGCATCCCACCTGTATGAAGTAATCAAAACCATTTGGATTGGTTCCTCAATGACTCCATGTATGATATTCACGTTGTCGTCCAAAATCTGTGCTTGAGACTGTCGTCATTCCTGCGGTAAATCCACAGGAACTATCTCTCCCGTCTCTTCGCAGAAGGTCATGTTAATTTGACTTGCATCATCATGATGATGGGCGATAGACTGCGTCAGTGGTCTCATTGGATGAGTCAGAGGATTGTTAGCAGGCACCAGTACGCGTGGAGTAGAATGTCCGCGGCCGCCATGGGCCTTACCAAGGTACTGTATCTTTGGACGTGTCGGGCGTAGAGGAGTCGTAATGTGTTGTCCACCTTCCATAGCGACCAGTGCTTCGAAAGACGTCGAACGAGTATGATTGTAGCGACAGGCTTCTTGAGCCAAAATGGCTACGGTAATAGTTTTTTATTAAAGATAAGTTATACAATTCTAAAATCATTTTTAAAAATTACTTTCATCACAGTGCCGACCACGATGGCATTGTTGTGCACATCAGTGGCGAACACAGTGACGTTGTTGTTGTGCGTAGCAACATTGTTGACCACAGTAGGACTGATCATGGGAGTCTCGATATCTCTGTCAGATCATGGGGGCGGTACCCTTAGATTTCCATGATGTCAGGTGGGGTCTTGATAAAAACCATCCAAGACATCTTTGAAAAAAATCTGACTGAACTTCGATTGGATGTTTTCCCTTGGTCTGCTTTTAACAACAACAAGTGAGAGTAACAAGAGCTCACACCGTGGTTGATCCACACATTTGAAAAGATCTGTTCGTCAAAGTGTACATGTTTGACAAATTGTTTGGAAAATCAAAATGATTGAAACGACCACCACCACCACCACCACCACCACCACCAGCAACAACAACAACAACAACAAGAAGAAGAAGAAGAAGAAAATGATAATCGTAAAAGTAAGAATCATGTCAATGATGAAAACTAAGAATCAAAGCAAGAATGATGACAATAGCAATGATGGAAAAAAACACAAAATCGTTTCTCTACAATCTTAAAAAGATTGGGTCATATTCGGGAGACAACCATGTTGCCCCTACAAAACCCACCCAGAAAAAATGGACCAAATCTCGTTTGGCCACCATTTTACGACACAAAGATATTTGTTGCAATTGAGATGAGATTGGAAAACCTCAACCCGGTGGGTTGCTTGTTGACTAGGTTTCCATCTCCAAGATATCGAAATGGTGACGGGTTACTGCAGTTGGGTAAAAACACATGTCTGGGCAAATTTTATATGATGTTTCTGGGAGTTTATGTTAGTTTCTGGTTCCATGTTAGATTTGTTCAATTATTTTGTGTTGATATTTACCCTCCCTGAAACTAACATGTTCCAAGCTGGAAATGGATGGTTGGAACACTTTCTCGTTTCCTTTTGGGGCCGTTAGGCCTATTTTCAAGGGCAAACTGGCTGTTAGTTTCAGGCATTGTTTTCCGCCAAATTTCGACTCATTTCTTGGAGCCTCAGTCAGTGTTCCTCAGGCTTTGCGATGAATGGAAAATGTGTACAAAACATCACAAACAAAAGGTGGCTTCAAAAAAAAACATCACGTTAAGCCGAAATTTGGGTGATCATGCCTGCAAAGTTTAACAAACCCACCCTTTTAAGGATGGACATTCATCGCCAACCCTGTTCCTACTGTTGATGGAAGAAATCCTGCACCGCCTGGGATGTATAAAACCGTGTGATTGATGGGATAAACTACCAACCTCAACTGGTTAGATGGATTTCTTCCATCAACAGTATCCTGTTACTTGTTGCCATTGCTTCGCCTTTAAAATCTCACCGAAAATCACCCGAATCGGCCTGGGAATTTGAAGTACTCAGGTACCATGTATCCGATGGTGGCAAACATGGCAACCTTAGACATGATTGACGACATTGGCTCAGCTTCCAAATATTTTGCTGGAAAAGTTGCCTACCACATGGAATCAACTTGTTCAAAGCTGCAAGAATTGCACATAAAAAGAAAGCTCCTTGTTTTTGGGGGTTCTCCCGTTCGTTGCTGTCGCTTCTTGTTGTTGTTTTTGTTGTTGTTGCTGCTGCTGTTTTGTTGTGTTGTTTGTTGTTTTTCTGTTGTTTTTTGTTGTGTTTGCTGTTGTTGTTCTTGTCCTTGCTCTTGTTCTTGTTCTGGTTCTGGTTCTGGTTCTGGTTCTTGTTCTGGTTCTGGTTCTTCTTTCTCTTGGTTTTGTTCTTGTTCTTGTTGCTGTTGTTGTTGCTGCTGCTTCCGCTTCCCTTAATTCCGACAAATTCCTAGAAATCATTCATAAAGTCTCAGTCTGGAATTGCGGAGACTGATTTTTCTTGCAGGGGTGTTACTGACCGAAGTTGCTCATCGTGTGTGATCCTAAACCTGAATTAATTACGGCGATTCCGGGAAGATTGTCTACCATATGAGGTCGTCGGTTGAGGTCTCTCCGTCTCAAAAGTCAGAAGTCAGTGATAGAGACTTTCCCGGGGCCATCGTTCGCCATCCGCAATTTCTCGGGGTGAGATCTCATATTTCAACAACCTAAAGCAAGATCTCGTTTCTGGAGCTGGAAAGAATTGTAGCCAACCATTCTAGAGTTTGAGCTCCCAATCTCTTAGAAGCAAGCTGTTTCCGCTTAAAAAAGAAAAAAGTAGCATTACCAGACGCTACAAAACGAACATAACCCCTGAAAGAATTCACACCACCCTTTTTCAAGAGCCTTTTGCTGTTTCTTCTAGCTGAGTTATACTAAAAATGATGGTTTGAAAAAGGTGATACCATGATGGAAGAATTTCCGGCCAATTCATAAAACCCTAACAAAATGTGGAGATGATGATCCATGATATAAACCAAGTACATTCGAAGGATTTCTTCCATTAACCAATGACAACTGCAATGAAACATACTACTTCTGACCTTCCATATTTGGCTGTGTCTAGACGTTTCGGACTCCAAGTTCAAGCTCCACCAAGATTTGCTACAATAACTGGTATGAGTACTGTACTTCCTAGCATCATCCCCGGTTAACCAGAAAAATGACCCCGAAAAGGCGTAAAGCTCATCTTGAAGACATCTCACTTTCAAAATTGCCAAGCATTGGAGTCAGGAACCAGTCATGAATATCAATGATGGTGGTGAATAACCCGTTAATAAGGCCTTATTTTCCTGGGGAGGGGGTGTGGCATTGGGCGGGTTACCCTTAGATTTCCATGATAGAAAAAGCCCAACGTCTGTTGAGAGACGGAGGAAAACATGAAAAAAAAATAAACACCTATTACACGTCATTTATACACATACCAGTAACATCCTCCAAAAATTCGCCAAGATAGCCCCCTGAAAAGAAGCTTACGAAAAAAAACAACGGCTTTTTTAAAAGGATGTCATGTTGACTCTCTGTGTTTTTTTCACCATGTCGCCGTTTTGTCAAAATTCGGCCCCAAGTAACGCGGCCGTTCTTCAGTTCGGACTCTCGCCGGCGGCGGAAGGTGTCCACATCGCCATCTTTGGAGAGACCCAAAGGGTCGAAATAACCCAAAGGCGCCTCGTCCGTCTTTGGGAAACGACCCGGAAAAAAGTTTGGGGACGAAAACTGGTTGGACATAAAAATTAAAGGAGACTTTGTTTCAAAAAAACATGACAATGACAATATAAGTTGGTTATCTTTAGAAGTTGTGAAAAAGAACTTATAACTGGTGTAAGCCTTAAGCTTTATCATGTATCATGGCATCATTTGCTAGTATTCATCCACTTGGGCACCTCCCAAGCTGGTTGCTTAAAACAAACCATTCAAGGAATCTCCCACTTTTGCGCTGTCAGTTGATTTTTGGAGATCATCACAAACCAGCAAACTGTATCTTATTCATGAGAATGCCCCCAAAAGAAGAACTGAATGGTTCAAGGATTTTCAGGGTACTTTTGGGGGTCTCTAACCATTTGTTCCAGGTGTTTGGGGCATCTTCTTAGTTCCAAGTCCCTCTGAAATTGAAAGAACTGGTATGATGGTATGACTATCAACTTGCCCACTTCTGATTTTTCACAATCTTGGACCTTGAAAAAGATTTACTAGGTCATTCGACAGTACGGGAAAATCACATCATTGGCACATTGCTATCATGTTCATTGTAAATAATTTGGAAGCCGCAAATGTCCCCAAAGACCTCTGACAAACAATCCTGGCACTGGGTACTAGCTATACCCCCCAAAGTGTAATGGCCAAACAAAATCTCCTTATCCATGGGCTGATTTTCAGGTGAACCATGTTACGTGCTCGTGATCTACATCCACATGTTGAGGTTCAAAAATCAGGGTACCAACTGACCTGAGCAAATGCTTTGAACCCACAGATTTGGAACATGCCGCAAATGTCTCCCACGAATTTGAAAAAAAACGGAAGAATCGGGGCTTCCCATACCCTGAGACTAGCGTAGGAGGTGCTTTATCTTAGTTTTAGGAAGCATAGGCAGGGCATGATTTATATGAAACAAAGCATCTGTTTCACCTTCTCTTCGCCATCACTTGTTCCTTAAGGTTGGGCTGATTTATGTACTTGAAATGAACGTGAACTCAATTCATGATGCATATTATTTCGACATTCATATCCAAACGAAACCACTGTGGAAAAAAGTAGGTACAAATACACTACGTAGAAGTGATGTGAAAATCATTCGATCTTATTCACATACATTTTTATCATATAGTGATCACCCCCTAAGGTTTGACACGAAACTTGAACATGATACCCTCTGGTAAACTAACATCTTCAAAGGGGGTTCATTTCCGTCCCCATTTTCCAGGGTCCAGGCCTGCACACCCAACTCATTCTCGAAAGCACGCAACGGAGAGTCAGTGTAGTTGGCCCAATCACCCCAAGCGGACCCGGTGAGACCGTCTTGGAAAAACATACCGATAATGGCCATCATGGCCAACCTGCCGTTAGCAAGTTCGGCATTCAGTTTCTTCTTCTGCACTTCAGGGTCAGCAATGGACTTACCACCCAAGTATCCTGGAATGCCCAAGAAGCCATACTCATAGTTGGTGGTCTCCTCACCAAACAAACGAGTGCAAAGCTTTCCAGGTGGGTTGGTTGGTACCTGATGCATGAGCCAGAGGTCACAAATTCCGCAGAAGACCGTGTACTGGAACCAACCAACGGCCGGAACTTTAGTTGTGGCTGCGAGACCATTGGGAATGTCTGCGAACTTGATTTCACTGGAAGGCGAGACGTAGCCAGGAAATCTGAAGAACTCCTGGACAATGTATCCTCGGTCTGTGACATCAAATCATGCAAGCAAAATTGCAACCGATATGGCATCATNATCAATCATCAATCATCATCATCATCTCATCATCATCATCCTCCTCCTCATCATCATCGTCATCGTCATCGTCATCGTCATCGTCATCGTCATCGTCATCGTCATCGTCATCATCATTATCATCATCATCATCATCATCATCATCATCATCATCATCATCAATCATCATATTCATCATCTTCTTAGTATTTTCCTTCTTCATCATCGTCGGCAGCATCATTATCATCGGTTTCAAAAAAGCATGTGGCGCACTCATTCACAACTCTTACGTCACTCAAATCTTAAGACACAAGACAACACAACACAGTTCTCAGATTGTTTACATGAACTTGCAGCATCACTCATCTGACATAATACTGTCCTTGGAAGAAATTTCCTGACCTATCTGCATCTAATCTAAAATCATCTACATATGTTTGAGTCATATCAAGCTGAGATTCCTGTGCAGGCCAACATGGAAACTCGTCCATGCTTAATCTCTACTACACGGCGGCGGTAGAACTCCTTGGCATCTCCATCCTCAGTGAAAAAGCGTGAGCAGGCCTATGTCAATGAGTCGAACGAGCAGCAGAATAATCAAGGAGCTTGGTAAAGCTCTGAATGCCTTCGTGTTCACTGGTGTATGATGCAGACTGTTCAAATCCAATGTAATGTCCAAAACATACGAATTGCACATAGCACATATATATATATATATAGTCATGAGGGCTGAAGAATTTGCAAGCAAAGATGTTCAACATGGTGCATCATATTGCCTTGATTTGACATCTCACTGTAACAAACTTTTGTTCAAAGAAAACAATGCAATTCATGCATATTCATGCAAGGATCACTTGAAAGACCTGCAGGATCCCAAAATCCCAAGGGTGGCTGAACGCCCAACTCGTTCTCGAAGGCGCGGACTTCAACGCCACGTCCTGAAGGAACAAACGTTGCGAGGCTTGGCATGAACCCCTGTAGAAGGCAAATAATATATATATATATCTATACGCATATACCTGGATTGATATATATATATATATATTTACACACCTACCTGGAGCCCCAATAACCTTTATTTTCGAAGGTCCTCCAAAAACACGGCCTAAAACTCCCAAACAAAACAATGAACAATGGTCTTAATCCATGGGGAACCCCCCGGTATGTATGCCTGGAAAAAAACACCGTGAAGTCGGCTCGGCTGAGACCGACACTGTCTTACGGGTTTACGGAGTTGATCCAAGTCCCGGATGTTAAATGTGTACCATGTACCCTGCTTGAAACTAACATACCCTCCAGTAAACTCACATGGCAATGGAAATTCACCTTTTCCAATAGGAAATACATCTTCAAATGGTGGATTTTCCAGCCAGCTATGTTAGTTTACCGGAGGGTAGCACCTGAAAAATGGGTGGTTTTTTCAATAGGAATCTCATGTTCCAGGGGTCCGTTTTCAGGTGCTAACTGTTAGTTTTGGGGGGGTGTCGATCATTTTCGTTAGGTTGGTTTCAGAAGCCACCTTTCAAAAGGGGGAAAATCTTGGGTTACAACATCATTACGAACCATGTACTAAATACCTCAAGTGTATGAATCATTGTATTCGAAATTGACTAGCCGACTAGTACCGCTCGGAAAAGAAAACAACAACTAACTCAAATGTGGTGATGTCTGCTTTGATACTGGAAGAAACCCAAACTCCAAGTCACTGATGATTTCTTAAGGATGGAAAAGATCCTACATCTTGATTTGTAGATAACGAATGAATGTTAATACCATATACATATTGAAATCACAAAGATACAATGTATAGTTGTTCCGCTGCCAATAATATCAAAAATAACTATATCATATTGTATCATATATACATAATAATCATATATATACCATCATACAGTTGTGACATTGCCAATGTACCTTTTGGAAGTAGTGGATGATCTCCCTTGACCCTGTACACCTATCAAGTTGTGTAATGCTATGCTTCTACTACATAAGATGCACCACAATCTGCAAACATTGACATTTAAAGCTCGCTTACTTATAATATGTAGATATACACCCGGCAAGACTAACATGGAACCTGAGAATAATTACACCCCTGGAAAAGGAAAATCATCTAAACCAAACCGTCATTTTCAGGTTTCAGCTGTTAATTTTCAAGGGATTACTGTATACCATCCAGCTATATGGGGATTATTTCATAAACCATTTATAAGGATCCCTTTGAAACAACCATTTTCAGGTTCTATCTTAATCTTGGGGGGTGTAAATCGTCAGTAAGTGGGTAGGCCTGTGTTGATCGCTACTTGGTCGCCAACGTTTTGCCAACTTCGAGGTTGATCCCTTCACCCAAAATCCCCATCTCACGTTGAAACGCTTCAGCAGCAACATTAGATTTACATCTTTGATGGCTCCCTTTTTTCTTTAAGATATACACCAACAAAATGCACAACAAAAATTGGAGTGGATGGTGAAAACTATGTTTCAAAAATATCAAAATCCCTTTTTTTTCAAAAAAAAAACCTGCAATCACTTCCAACTTCCAGAAAATTCCCAAAGGCAAGTCAATCACTAGGTGGTGGTTTCAACCCATTTGAAAAATATGATCGTCAAAATGGGTTCATCTTCCCCAAATTTCGGGGTGAAAATAAAAAATATTTGAGTTGCCACCACCCAGATCATCATTTTCTACCAGGAAAAATCCCCAAAAAAAATCCCCCACTGCTCACTTCGCCTGCCACAGGAGCGACGCTTTTCGAAGGCGAAGTCTTTCGGAATGCTGCAGCGGTGACGCCCAAGGCTGCTACACCTGGAAGATTTCTCAGGTTGGTTGGAATATGATGTGATAAAGACCTACGTATTGTTAAGGGGGTAAAAAAAACGCTACTTCTGAATCTTTGTGGATTCCTCCGTGTTTTTTTTTGATATATAGAAACATTGAAACATCACTAGAAAAACATCACTAGAAATATCAGGTTGAAGGATTTACTGAATCATTATTTTTTGGTCCATTGGATGTTCCCAAACCTGTGCCACTTAAAAAACCCACCTCTGACCCGATCCATTCCAGCCGAAGTCCTAAAGAGCATGTCTTTATGTGTCTATGTAAATATATGTATATTATGTAAAATATATTAATATATATGTGTACGTATATGGCCGTATACGTATTATGATTCATACTAGCATGATTGCTTTGGTTAGGGGTTGTACAGCACCCAACAATTTTAGAGAACTATCTGTTTCAAGAAACTAATAGTCTTTACCCTCCCGGTATGAAATTCAAAGCTTTTCTGATGGTTACCAGAAAGGGTGGTGGTATGATGTCAGAGCAGTTGAACGGTGAGAATGCATACAGATTCAGCCCAAGCCTTTCTCCCCCAACCTGGTCAGTTCAGCTTCATGGCAAGGGTTTTAAAGTTGATCTTTTTTTGTTTTGTTCATCAAAAAGTTCTAATCAAACGAATCATCCCCAATATTCTCAAAGTTTGGGTGGTGCGGTGGTGGCTGCATATGTATGGAAGACGGAAATCAAATATCTTGGCATTCCTCTATGAAAAGATATGGAATCATATTGTTAATGGGTTAATTCCCACACCAGTCTTGACATACATTATCCGACTAAAGAGGGTTTCTATACTGACTACATCCCAAATACTTAGCCAGGTTGCTTCCATCAACAAAACGTGGGGGACTTGAAAGATTTGCAGTAAAATACCCATAGTTTCCCACCTTCTCCCAAACCTGCCTACAGTCGTCAGCATGCTACCATTTGCTTGATGGCCAGCTGGTGTGCGGGAACCACGCATGGAGCTGGTAGGGGTGGATCGTTGAGCCGGAGCCAAGGATACGAAGGCTGTGCCAGCCACTACCGCAGCAGCTGCTGCCGTCTTGGACATTTGAGGGGCCATCTTTTTGGGGAGACTTTTAAAAGCCGCCGGGTTGGCCGCCGGTTTTTAATGCCAAAATGGCTGCAAGGTCATGGGAGGCTTCGTGATTTTTTGACCAAGAGCAGAAAAGGATTAAACAATATCTTTGTATTTATGTGATTTTATGTGTGATGTACATGACATATCGAACTGTCGCAAGAGTTCAAGTATCAAAAGAACGGAGAAACAGAAGATGTTGAGTTGAAATGGCAAGTTGTGCATGGCATTGTCACTCAAGTGCTGTAACTTTCCACTCGCAAATCCACTAAGACTAAGGGTGTATCCAAGACTGGTATCTATCCGATATCATCCTTCAAGAGACTGAAAAAGATCTGAAAAAGTATCTCCAAATCACAAAGCAACAGCCGATGCATCAAGTTACTAGAGTTGCCAGCTGAACATCATGCCCAGCGACTCACGGAGATATCCGTAGATGCAAGCTGATACTTTCTTCAAATTTGTAAGTCAACCTGTAGGCTCAATAGAACATGCCTACCTCCGAAAACGAAAAAAAAATCATCATCCGCCAGATCATGGAACCATCGGGCCAACTTGATGAAGACATGTGTTAGCAACGTACTTGGAGGGAAACAAGAAGCATCTTGCAATCATCTTGCAACTCCGGGTTTTTAGAAAACGCAACACTCTTTTTTTCCAAAGCAATACTTGTCCACTGGAAAACCTTTTGAAAGCCCTTGTTCCTCGCACCCGAGCAAGCGGCAAAGGGTGACACCACAAAAATTGACCAAACGTTTAGACCTCCCTCTTGAAGGCACGCAACGGAGAGTCAGTGTAGTTGGCCCAATCACCCCATGCGGACCCGGTGAGACCGTCTTGGAAAAACATACCTATGATGGCCATCATGGCCAACCTGCCGTTCGCAAGTTCGGCATTCAGTTTCTTCTTCTGCACTTCAGGGTCAGCAATGGACTTACCACCCAAGTATCCTGGAATGCCCAAGAAGCCATACTCATAGTTGGTGGTCTCCTCACCAAACAAACGAGTACAAAGCTTTCCAGGACGGTTGGTTGGTACCTGATGCATGAGCCAGAGGTCGCAAATTCCGCAGAAGACCGTGTACTGGAACCAACCAACGGCCGGAACTTTAGTTGTGGCTGCGAGACCATTGGGAATGTCTGCGAACTTGATTTCACTGGAAGGCGAGATGTAGCCAGGAAATCTGAAGAACTCCTGGACAATGTATCCTCGGTCTGTGACATCAAACCATGCAGGCAAAATTGCAACCGATATGGCAGCAACATCATCATCATCATCATCATCATCATCATCATCATCATCATCATCACCATCATCATCAACAACAACGTAATCATCAATCATCATCATCATCATCATCATCATCATCATCATCATCATCATCATCATCATCATCTTTTTCGGTTTAACAAAAAAGACATGTTGCGACGCTCATGCACAAATCTTACGTCACTCAAATCTTAAGACACAAGACATCACAACACAGTCCTCAGATTGTTTACATGAACTTGCAGCATCTCTTATCTGAAAAAAAATACTGTCCTGGAAAGAAAGTCTCCTGACTACATATCAAGTCAAGCTGAGATTCCTGTGCAGGCCAACATGGAAACTCGTCCATGCTTAATCTCCACCACACGGCGGCGGTAGAACTCCTTGGCATCTCCATCCTCAGTGGAAAAGCGTGCAAAACTCAAGTGAGCAGGCCTATGTCAATTGTGACAAACTGTTGTTATTCAATTCAGTGGCAGTGTTATTGCGGAGAATCGTTGTACATCATTGTTCATTGTGAAAGATGCGACTTTGTGAAACTTGATGTCTTAATGTTGTCAGCTTCACTTACCTATGGTTTCCAAAAGACATACAGCAAGGGTAGTCACTATGATATATGATTTATGATATATATATATATATAAATATATATCAAGTGTATATGTATATATATAATATGAACAATAATATCTTCACTGCCGCAAGATATAATGAATCAAATTATCTTGATATATCTGACTTAACTGGTATCAGTGTAGCAAAGACATCATTCAAAGAGAACATTACAATTCATGCAAGGATCACTTGAAAGACCAGCAGGGTCCCAAAATCCTAAGGGTGGCTGGACGCCCAACTCATTCTCGAAAGCACGCAATGGAGAGTCAGTGTAGTTGGCCCAATCACCCCAAGCGGACCCGGTGAGACCGTCTTGGAAAAACATACCTATGATGGCCATCATGGCCAACCTGCCGTTCGCAAGTTCGGCATTCAGTTTCTTCTTCTGCACTTCAGGGTCAGCAATGGACTTGCCACCCAAGTATCCTGGAATGCCCAAGAAGCCATACTCATAGTTGGTGGTCTCCTCACCAAACAAACGAGTACAAAGCTTTCCAGGAGGGTTGGTTGGTACCTGATGCATGAGCCAGAGGTCGCAAATTCCGCAGAAGACCGTGTACTGGAACCAACCAACGGCCGGAACTTTGGTTGTGGCTGCAAGACCATTGGGAATGTCTGCGAACTTGATTTCGCTGGAAGGCGAGATGTAGCCAGGAAATCTGAAGAACTCCTGGACAATGTATCCTCGGTCTGTGACATCAAACCATGCAGGCAAAATTGCAACCGATATGGCAGCAACATCATCATCATCATCACCATCATCATCAACAACAACCTAATCATCAATCATCATCNATGGAAACTCGTCCATGTTTGATCTCCACCACACGGCGGCGGTAGAACTCCTTGGCATCTCCATCCTCAGTGGAAAAGCGTGCAAAACTTATGAGAGCAGGCCTATGTCAATTATGACAAACTGTTGTTATTCAATTCAGTGGCAGTGTTATTGCGGAGAATCGTTGTACATCATTGTTCATTGTGAAAGATGCGACTTTGTGAAACTTGATGTCTTAATGTTGTCATCTTCACTTACCTATGATTTCCAAACGATATACATTGAGTGCAGTCAAAATGATATGTATCTATATACATATATATATATGTTATAAACAATGATATCTTCACTACCGCAAGATCTGTATAAGATGGATATACATATTGCATCACGTTATCTTGATATCTCACTTAACTTGTATCAGTGTAGCAAAGACATCATTCAAAGAGAACATTACAATTCATGCAAGGATCACTTGAAAGACCAGCAGGGTCCCAAAATCCCAAGGGTGGCTGGACGCCCAACTCATTCTCGAAAGCACGCAATGGAGAGTCAGTGTAGCTGGCCCAATCACCCCATGCGGACCCGGTGAGACCGTCTTGGAAAAACATACCGATAATGGCCATCATGGCCAACCTGCCGTTCGCAAGTTCGGCATTCAGTTTCTTCTTCTGCACTTCAGGGTCAGCAATGGACTTACCACCCAAGTATCCTGGAATGCCCAAGAAGCCATACTCATAGTTGGTGGTCTCCTCACCAAACAAACGAGTACAAAGCTTTCCAGGTGGGTTGGTTGGTACCTGATGCATGAGCCAGAGGTCGCAAATTCCGCAGAAGACCGTGTACTGGAACCAACCAACGGCCGGAACTTTGGTTGTGGCTGCAAGACCATTGGGAATGTCTGCGAACTTGATTTCACTGGAAGGCGAGATGTAGCCAGGAAATCTGAAGAACTCCTGGACAATGTATCCTCGGTCTGTGACATCAAACCATGCAAGCAAAATTGCAACCGATATGGCAGCAGCAGCAGCAGCAGCAGAAGGATCATCATCCTCATCATCATCCTCATCATCCTCATCCTCGTCATCATCATCGTCATGATCATCACCATCGTCATCCTCGTCGATATCATCATCATCATCATCATCATCATCATCATCATCATCATCATCATCATCATCATCATCATCATCATCATCATCATCACGACACCACATCACAATCATCATCATGATCACCATCATCATCATCATCATCATCATCATAATCATCATCATCATGATCATCACCATCAGCATCATCATCATCACCGGAACCACCACCATCATGATCACCATCATCATCATGATCACCATCATCACCATCATCATCATCATCACCATCATCATCATCACATCATCATCACACCATCATCACATCATCATGACCATAAACATCATCATCATCATGATGATGAACATCATCGTCGTCGTCATCATCATCGTCGTCATCATCATCATCATCATCATCATCATGGTCGTCATCATCATCAACATCATCATAATCATCGGTTCAAAAACATCATGCAGCGACCCGCATCCACATCTCCTACTGAACTCAATGCTTGAAGACATATTATGACATCACAACTCATCACAACACAGTCCTCAGATTGTTTACATGAACTTGCAGCATCTCTCATCTGACAAATATTACTGAAAGAAAGTTTCCTGACTACATATCAAGCAGAGCTTCCTGTGCAGGCCAACATGGAAACTCGTCCATGTTTGATCTCCACCACACGGCGGCGGTAGAACTCCTTGGCATCTCCATCCTCAGTGAAAAGGCAGCCATTGCATGATGGATTGCACTTCTTTCGGGTTGGCATTGGTCAGGTTATAGTTATAATGCTTTACCAAACCTGGATTCAACAATCTGAGAGAATTTTGCATTGATTTTCCGTAACAGTCTCTACTTGTTGGTCTCATGCCATAGCACATCGCTACAAAATTCAGCATGACCTGAAGATTTCGCAAGCAGATCAAATGGCAACTCATCCCGACAAAAAATAGAGAAAATTCCACAGATGCCATTTTTTGAAACTAGAAACAAACAACTAAACAACTCCTCTTTGCAGGGCAAATTTTTAAGAAAATAGTTTAGCAACCTCAATGTACCAGTTTTCCTTTTACATTCTTCTTGGACCTACAAAAACAAAACCTTGTAAAAACTGTTTGTTTTGATGGTTGATCTTTTTGGAAAACCTGGACTTCTACCTCAATTTCCCCTTCAATCATGATTCAGCAGATGTTTTTTTGGGGGCCTGGAGATGTGGGGATGTTTTCGGAGATCTCCCCCTCCATAATTTGCAGGGAGTGTGTAGTTCCAACTGCGAACAGTAATAATGCCTCCACAAAAAAACGGGGAAAAAAACACCATGGGTTTCTGGATTTTTATGAGGGATGCTTTTTCTCCATGAAACTCACACTTCGCCCCTAAAAATGGTGGTTTCCAATACTCCTTTTCCAGAGTTCTATTTTCAGTGGCGAGCTGTTAGTTTCAGGGAGGGTATACTACTTGCAACTTTAAGGGGACGCTTATTTGTAGATCTTCATGGGATGGATCCTATCTATTCAGATCGGTTGTGTGGTTCATGTATCACTTCCTTTTGCGCCATCTTTAGGGAGTGGAAAGAATGATTTTTCGATTCTTTTAGGGTGGATATATACCAGGAAACTGGTGAGTGGGATATCATATCTGTGGAAGAAATTGATTCGTCATCAGCTTAAAAAGATCGTCAAATGAAAGTCCGATTCAGTGATATCGCCGGAATTTCTGTTAATGACTGAAATCCTGCACCAGTTGATATGGTAAATATCCCATTATTCATAGGATTTCATACATCCCAGGTGGTGCAGGATTTCACCAATCAACAGTTTCACTATTATCTTTCATATGTCGAGTCTGGCGGTCTGCCGGTCTGGCATGTCATCCTACCTTTTTCCATCTCTTTTGGTATTGGTAAAGGTGACATGTGAACCCACAAGCAGCAAAAGGTCTGCGTTGATGTGTGTAAACCTGCATAGGTATGTGTAAAACAAATACGCTGTAGTGATGATTGATGTTTATGTTTATACCGTGTTTTACATGCATAGATAGTATCAACAAATGAAAATCAATCATGAGCTGGAAATAAAGCCATCATCTCAGCAACAAGTGAATCAAGTAAAACTACCATTATTTGTTGCAGTCTTAGAAACCAACAAATCTCACCATCTATATATAAATCAGTTAAACTTCATGTGATTTAAACTTCACCCTTTTCAGCTTCCCGGGAGTGCGCCCAAACGTTCAAGCAAGCATCACTTGAAAGACCTGCCGGATCCCAGAATCCCAAAGGTGGCTGAACGCCCAACTCGTTCTCAAAGGCACGGGTGGTGACACCGACACCACTTTCGGTCGTGAACCTTCGCGAGGTTGCCATTGCTGTGGCACCCAACGCTAAACCTGCGAGCGAAATGAGTTGATTGAGGGTTCATTGCTAAGGATGATTTCATTAGTTGATATTGTCAAGGAGGTAGCATAATCTCTTTCAAAAAAATAGGATGCTTCATAAGAAGTTGAAGCATACCAAAATGGTAAATCCACTATTAAACGGTATCTTGACCAGCCTGGACAGTGGCATCTGTGACAATGGCAAGCTATGAGTAACTCGTGCTATGCGAGGAATTTCTTTGATAGTTGCTTTTCCTTGTTATTTACATTATACCCACTTTAGGGACTTGAAACCAATGTACAGCGCAACAATGATTCCAAGCTAAGACAAACATCATCTATCTATCCCACACAGGGTTATGTTACCTATATGTTTGATCCTGAGCAAACGTCAACCAAACGTTAGGTTAGGGCTCTTGTTTACAGGTGATTGTAGAGTTTGGGCATCTTTTGAGCATGACTCATGACGTGAGACCTGTTGAAATACAGTTTGTTTTTGAAGTTTGCGGTATACGTTTATCTGTTGAGGTGTGGAAATATTTGACTCACCTATGATTGCTTTTTGAGAGGATGCCATCTAAATGTAGATATGTGGACTTGAGACATGATTTTTCAGCTGCAGGGGGCGAATACTAAAGCGTTCCCAACTAACATCTTGCACCACTGTTCAACGGGGAAAATCATTGAAACATATTGAAACCAAACCTTGCAATGTTTTAAGGGGTCATTGCGAGAATTGGTTCC
Source organism: Breviolum minutum Mf 1.05b.01 (assembly GCA_000507305.1). NCBI lineage: Eukaryota > Dinophyceae > Suessiales > Symbiodiniaceae > Breviolum > Breviolum minutum. The sequence continues at coordinate 203,358 of DF240233.1, forward strand.
GGTTTTCCGATTGAGGAACAACAATATCCACATCCATTCAACGGTGCCGGCCCGAATAAAGGTCAAACACCTTATACCAGCATGCCAAAAAAGCTCTGTTTACAAATGGGCTCTCCTAAGATAAATTTTCTAGAAAAATCGAACACCCAAGGTGATCTATCGGGATTTTCCCTGAAATGTTTCCATCAGTTACACACCCGAAGTTTGACAGCTCACCCCTGAAATGTAGGAAAACACTTTAGGGATCCCCCCGTTGCCGGCCAGGGTGACCTCAGTGGCTCGTTTGAGACGACCTACAAAAATCAAAATGCCAGGGTAAGACTGCCAACACAACATGGAAACCTCCTACCCCTGTACTTTTCCTACCTGTATATTGTATTGATTAAAATGTGTATATAATTTATATAATTATGTAAGATATGTATATATATATATACATGTATGAATTAAAATAGACTATGTATATTGTATTTTTGTGTTCTCTAAAACCGAACCCTTTCAAAGTGCCTTTCAAACAAACTTTGTCTGTCTAGAGAAGAAAAACGACAAAAAAAAAGGGCTTGGAAAATTAGTTTCCATTTCTGAAATGCCCAGCCTACTGTGCTCAGCATGGCTCGACCACCCTGACTTTGGTGTGTTGCCCCGCGGGCTTCCCGCAACGCCCTGGGTGCTGATGGTGCTGTGGCTGACCGTTGAGGCAAAGACACAAAGGCTGTGCCAGCCATTACAGCAGCTGCTGCCGCCGTCTTCGACATTGCCATGGTGAAGTTTCTGTACACCGCAACCAATTAAAAAACCTAGCCCCCCAGTTTCTGGCCAAAATGGCTATCACCAAGGGGACATGTTTGCAGGAGAAGAAATGATGAACTTGGGTTTTGAGGCTTCTCAAAAATCGCGAGCCTCCGAAGAGTTTATCATAGATTCAACCCAAACACCGAAGCAGAAGCATTGATTCAATGTCTAAAAAAATCAATATCCAAATCCGACCTCTCAAAAAAGGCGCAAAACAAAAAGAACAAAACAAAAATGACAAGGAAAACATCTCCAATCAACACCTTCAAATACACAACACACGCCATCTGACCCTGGCCAGAAGTAGATACATTCATCCCCTTTATTTAGAAGCATTTAGACATTCCATGTACCAAATAGATGAGAATTGGAAAAAAAACATGTCTCGTTCATCATACCAAAAAATAAGTTGATTTCAACATGTCTTGCACTTAAGAAATACCAATAAAAAGGATCCAACAAATGCTTCCCAGTCGAGTCAGATTCTTCAGTTAACTTCGGCCGATGGGTGAAAGTCGGAATCATTCAGGTCATCTGTCAGCGCCCATGGTTGTGGTTGGTGAATTAACAGGCAAAATAGGCCTTAGCTTTGGAAAATCCAAACAATCTGTTGAGGATTTTTGCTGAAATTCTTTAAGCGGAATCACCACCTATGAATGAAACCTTCTTTAAAAAAAAAAATCGGAGACATTTGCCCTCAACTATGTACCCAACCTAAAATTTCTGAACATTTGAACACTATGAAATCCCACAGGCCGATTTAGGAAATATCTGGAAAACCCCACTGGCTGCCGTGGCGCGAAACCCCCCATGTCTTTTTCCGCATCGAATTTTGGCGTCAGCGACTTCCAGGAAGCCACAATTGTTCCACTCGTTTTAAAACGAGGTCCACGAATCGGATGAAAAGGACGACATTTTTCGGAAGATGTCATGGGTTTTTTTCCATCATCTAGGGGCTTTCAGATTTCATGTCATGATTTCATGTATTTCAACCGGGAAATACCCAAAAAAATGATGTTCATGGATTCATCCCCATAGGAATTGGACACTTTTTTTGAGGTGATTCATAACCCCAGAAATTACCCATTTGTAAAAGGTTATACCGTATAGGTATGTATAGGTATCCTCAGTGAAACATGGATTCTTTTTTCGTTTTTTTGGAAAGCCTGAAAACCAAGGTCCAATCAGAAATCTCCTCAAAAAGTTGTTGTTGTGAAATTGAAAAAAAAACAACAACATATGAAGGCAAACAGTTTGGAGACCATCATCAGAGTTTTTTGTGATGCATGTCCCACTGATTACATCACCAACAAGTGTTTTTAGGCACCCAAAACCAAGAGGTTGCCAAAAAAGATGGTGACGTTTAAAACCACACCCAAAAGGAACACAAGAAAACGTCTATATATATATATACAGTATATATATATATATGAATATGTATGTAATATACATATTGATATATAGCAACCCTTGATCACCTAGACATTTGCAATGGTCACTTTTTCCTACTAAGGTCCTGTAAGTTGGAAGTCCTTTTCAGCATTGGACACATGATCCCTTTCAGGGTGAACAAGTGGAAATTGCCCGACGCAATCTAGCAAGTTGGCTGGGTGGTTTTTTGGCGTTGTTTCCCGGGCAGCGAAAGCAGCAAGCTTTTGACAGGTGTTTACAGTAAATGGTTGTTTCAAAAGCAAGGGTTGGAAAGCTATCCTCAAAACGACATCCTCAAAAAATGAAAGTCTGATGTCAATTGATATCAATCTGAAGGAGGTTGATGATGATCAAGGTATATCAACCATTGACTCCTGGTGAATTCACCTGAACAAATGAAGAAAAAATCCTATCCCCAGTTGAGATGGACCAAAAACAAAACTACCCACCATTAAGGACATTTAGGTGGTGGTTGCAACCACGTTCCGTGTCATGAGATGACACAAGACTAACTAGATTGGATACCTCCCCCCCAACAATGGTGAACATGAAAAGTATGTGAATGAAATCACCACCTAAATCACAACACCTATCAAACAATGCACAAAAAAACATGAAATAATTTTCTGCATCTACTTTCAGAGTTTTGATTTTGTGGTTCTACTGCTCTGATTCTTAAAAGAAACAGCTGCACCGGCAAACCACCCCCCAACCGCTCCATGCATTTTTCGCAAACCTGCCGCCCTTTCAGGGCGGCAAGAAGTTGATTTTAATTGGGCCACCACTGTGAAAACAAGATATGGCAATACTGTCTGTTCCATGAATTTAGGGCATACCCCAGTACTTATACAGACTTACTTACTTACTTTTTTCTACCACCTTCACTTTGTATCTGTCTATTCTCCAGAATCTTGCTCACTTATCTACTTACTGATCCTTTCCACGATTTATTCTTCCTTGAATGAGTAGAATGGAGACCATCACAGCGGTGGTGTTTCAGCACCTGAGCTTCGATCAATGATCAGGGGTCATTTTATGACACCAACCCAAACAAGGCACTATTATAGGGGAAATCCTCAAAAATTTATATACCCTACAGTTGCATCAAGTTTGGATCCCCCCCAAATTAGGTAATTTATGGTAATCCCTGACGATTGTCGTGGATGAGAAGAAAACAACTCATTTCATATCCAGATCGTTCATAAGTTTTACATAATTGTTGGCCTCTCAAAGCCACATCATTGAAAGCTTTTGCTAATTACTTAAATGAACCCCCCCAATTGAACAACGTGGAGGTTTATTAGTCCAGGGTTAGGATTAGCTGCATACATATTCTAACATTTCACATGGAACCAATATCATTCGCACTTTAAAACCAAGTCCGAAAGATATAGTGACAAATATCATAATTCACGCAGGTTGTTGCTCGTGCCCCTTGTTCCCAAATGTTTGAGTTTGATGAACACAATATATGATTGAATAATCTTGAACTTAAAGTCTAAAATTATATTCAGCCAATGGTTATGAGCCTGCTGGTTTGGAAACATGTTGCTTGATAAGGATCAGTTTTCATGAAAACTTGGTAGTTAGCCATGCCTAGAGAGTCAGGATGACTCCAATATTATTGGAATTTGTTTTTGGCCCATGGAAGTTAATAGATCACTGATTGGATCCACACCATTGTTCACCCTACTCCCAAAGCACATATGTATATAAATATATTATATACATCATATATACGTGTATAATAAGGGGATAACACCATCCACTATCATATCATATCATATTCCATTATGTTACTGTATCTGATCAAATAAACGATTAATCTTCAAATTCCAACTTGCTTTTCAGCATCCAAGGTGCTGGTTCACCGTGTCACCGAGGCATCCAAGAAGCATTGATAGTTTTTGACCGCAAACCTTACCCACATTTTGGCCAACGTGGGGTGAAATGAACAAAACCCCGAAAACCTCCGGAGATAGGTGGGGAATATTTCGAAATAGGGGATGTTTCAAAACCTTGGAGGTTGAAGGATTTACTACCCTCCAAAAGTTTAACATGGAACCTGAAAATGGTGCCCTGGAATAGGAGATTCCTTTTGGAAACCATCATTTTTAGGTCGCATGTTAAACTTGGGGAGTGTAACACTTTGAAGTTTCAAACAAAATTCACTGTCGGTCATTATTTCCTGAAAAGATTGGCAATTTTGTGGGATTCCCAACCCATTTCTGAGGGAGAGAACCTAGGTTTTGCGTTGGTGAAATATTTTGTGATACCTCCCTTCTGGTAGTAAGAGCGTGATTTTCTGAAGGAAAACTGCAAGAGTCTCACTCGGTCAATTTCTATGATGATCACACAAAATTTCCAAAACCATCCACCAAAGTAAGCGATGCCCCCTAGGTCTTTAACCAAAACAGGAATCGATCCAAAGCACGAGGAGTGTTTCCACCTAGACAGTGAACACTCGAAAGGGGGAACAAAAGTGTAAAAGCATTGCTCTTCAGGCATGTTCAGGATCACACCACAATCATAGCTCTTGAAGAACTAACAAAGGATTTTTTCAACAACGGAGCTATATCTTGTTCTTCGCTACAATACAATATCATATAACACGTGTATAACATATTATACGTATACATAGATACATAGCGGGATCAAAGTGCATGGATGTATAGAATGCAATTCCCAAATGGTGAAGGCATATGCCATCGACTTCAACCCTTGGTTGAGATGCAATGATCAGTCTTCAATACCCTCGTGCCCTCCCAGTATACTGGTTGATGAAAAAGGATTCACATCATAGTGCAGTATGATGTCTGTATGGAACTGGATCTTGCTGGGTATGGCCAAAATCTACATGGCAACTGAAATCCCCCCCATTTTTCCAGAGAAGATGACATCTTCAAAAGGTCCACTTTCTGTTGCCATGTTAGTTTACTAGAGGGTATCCACTTGGAGGATCATCCCAGTTAGTAAGTAGTTAGTAACCCCCATGTATAAGCCATTTAGGCCATTTGGAAGGGGTCCCATGTTGCCCCAGTTAGGGGACGTACTGGCACCATTAACAACTTATGAAATGGGTATCATCCTCCAAGCGGTTTAATTTATTCAGTCAGCGATTCATGCTATCAATGTCACCGAAGGAACTCTCCACTGGATGGTGACATGCCACCTGAATTGATGAGACGATTGCTTGGAACTGGTTTCAACCGGGACGGGAAAACCAGGGAGAAAAATTCAACGGTGTTTTTTTTTGGAAGCACCGTTGGCTGAAAAATCGACTAAGTCAACTAGGCAATCTTCCCCAAATTTTGGGGGAAAGGTGACAGTTTCAAAAAAATATGTTGAAACCACTGGAGTTGTTAACTTCAGACCTTTTGCCTGATGGCTCTGTTTCTTTTAATGAGGTTTTTCATACTCCAGCGCAGCGAAAATGATGGTACCCTTTAAACAACCTTCCAACTGGAGGCCACAACCCGGTTTTAAAGGTCGAATCTCTCACTTATACCATGGGTAGGTTGACCACCCAAATTGTTCAATATCGGAACTATTAGAGTTTTGGGCCTTCAGCCCAAGGATGTTGGATCACTGTTGGTTTCATGAATGGCTTAGTTGCTTCAAGGATATTGTAGGTCCAATCATTTCAATGGGATACCAGGGATCATGAATCTATATGGTGCCTCCCCACACAAAAAAAAAACAACCATTCACATTAGGCATGAAAAATCCCGAGCGAACAGTTCGCGGTGCATAAAATTGGAAGATGATGGGATCTCAAAATAATGGATATAAGATGATTTCAGGTGCAAATTTACAATATCTTATATAATGTGATTGGTACAGACTGAATAACCAAATTGTTGCGGAACCTCAAGTGGAGCTAGCCTGATGAGTGACGGAATCCATCAGATTGTCACTGGTTGTATTCAAACCACGATATGAGTGCAGCCTACCACAAGACTGAGCATCCTTCGCTTGGGATAGAATCGATTTCTATGGTATGTAAAAACAAATACAACCATATTCAACTCATATCTACATAACCACCAGATGTAAAGGTCACGCCAATGCTACCATCAGAATGCTATCATCGGATTGATGTTCACCAGGGTACTTAAGCTCGCTGTCGGCACGCTGGAGCTTTCTTCCACCTGCATGGATGGCACCGCGGTCGCCCAGCTGGAAATTTGTTTCCCCCGGTGACATGGGAGGCACGCATGGGAGCCACAACCAGGCGGTGTGCATATATAGTTTTTGATGTTGTGACAGTTTGTGTTCAGTCCTTGCAAGACTGAAACATATTTTGAACAATGATAACATATGAACAGGTCTATACCAGCACCTTCAAAGGGGTGCCAAATGGTTCCTAAAGGGTGTCAATTCACCATCCCTAATGGTTTAATTGGCACCCCTTTGAAGGTCCAGGTAGAATACTTGTTGGAATATTACATTTCACCACACAAGCCGTCTGATATCATGAGCATTCATGAGGTGCCCAAATCACGGTCCCAGCCGTAGTGGATGCTTACCCCGCCGCAAACTAACATGGAACCTGAAAAATTCCCCCTTGGAAAAGGAGATAAATCTCCAAACCGCCAATTTTTTGGGTTCCAGCCGGTAGTTTTCGGGCTGTATGCATCGTAAGTACCTGCATCTTCCTTTCCGGGACGACACCAAAAAACGGTTTTGGAATTTGGGATGTTTCCTTCAATACCATCCCTTTGGCTTCGAGAATTCCTGTTTTTCAAGGCGGTTTTTTGTTGTTGATCTTCAATAACCCACCCAACAAAACGAAAGAAAAAATTACACCCTGGAAAATTAACATGGAACCTAAAAATCACCCAATTGAAAGGAAAATCATCTTGCAAACCTCCATTTTTAGGTTCCATGTTAATTTTCCAGGCTGTAGAGCAAAATTCACTCTCCCTTCTTGTGTACGTCCTACTGTTCTGGTAAGGTCGGGATGATAAACTCAAGTTGGGCCCATTTTCGTTTTGGATTCCCACAGTCTACACATCGTTTTTTTGGTTCGCTGAGGACGGCACCACACGCACCACTTTGGGAGGTGGCAACATCACCATGGATGGTGATGGTAACTCAAGGGCCAAAGGTTCGCCATGAACCTCACGGGCGACTGACAGTGATGTGAGTTGGCAAAAGTATGATTTACTGTTGTTTTATCACCAACATGATTACTCCCCTGAAAACTAACATGGAACCCAAAACTGCAGGTTTGGAAGATGATTTTCCTTTTCAATTGGATGATTTTCAACTTCCAAGTTAGTTTTCGGGGGTGTAACATGATCCTTGTGATGAGATGTATTTTTATAACTATCATTGTCATTGTCATTGATCATTGCTTGTATTGCCGTCATCATCAAAATTAGCATCGTCCCCGTTGTAGACGTTATGGTCATCGTCATCGTCGTCGTCGTCCTCATCCTCATCGTCGGCATCGTCGTCATCTTCACCAGAATCATCACAATCGTCAACATCATTTGCCAGCAAATATCAGGAGGTACCGTATATAGTGTGATTTTGAAGATTGAAAATCAGTTGAGCCTTCACTTTTCACTGAAGTATCATAGGTTGGGGGGGGAGAGCATCCCAAGATCATACCCACCATTTGAGAAGAGACTATCCGTTTTGAATGCGCCTAAAAACACCCTGCTTTCATTGAGTGTGAGGTTTGCCCCTGAGGTTTGACACTTTACTTTATTGCTAAAGGAGCTTAAGCTCAAAACCTTTTTGAGATCAAACCATGAAATCCTGGTTCATCACGGGAATCCCAAAAAAAATGCTGGCATAGTATACTGTATTACTCCTTATACCATAAGGTCATTCTTCACCTTGTCTCTGGTGAAGGATCGATCATTGCCACAAAGGTGACTGGCAACCGGAGTTTCCCAGACGTTTTTCGTGGTGTTAGAAGCTCATGCCATTCGCATGGCCTTGGAGTATGGTACTGCTGCTTTTTAATATAATAAACCATTTGTATCTAAGATTGGTACAGCATATATTTAATGGTACTGCTCCAATTATGCTTTCGATGGTACTACTTTTTAATATAATAAACCATCGAAACAAATGGCTTGCTGCTCCAACCAGTAGACAAACAGTTTGTACATAATTTCAACCGCTAGGATCACAATAGGCCAGAACTATATATAAAATCTAAGGATTTCATGTTCTGTACTACCCTCCCTGAAACTAACAGTTCGCACCTGAAAAGATGGCATCCCAAAAGGAAACGATCGTCATCCAACCATCCATTTTCAGGTGCGATGTTAGCTTTGGAGAGGGTAGCTATATATTTCAAATACAAAAGCACCCTCCGGACTCCAACAGTATGTCAGTTCCCAGGAAACAAATCTATTTAACAGATGCCAGCTTCGGAAACCTATCCGATGATTGTTTTGCAACGTTGATTCTTTGGATATCTTTATATCCCCCACCCGTAAAAACTGGTGGCACTACCAAATCCAGCATGTTTCCACCATTTTCTCCCAATGTTTCTGAAGAAACATTGTTCACGAATCATTTCCCCCAAAAAAAAACTGAAACATTTTGAGGTGGCCCAAATTCCCTTATCCTGAACTTAAATCACCATGTGTTTCTGGGCAAAACTTAGGTCCCTGCTAAAGGTACAGGTACGACGTCTAGTGAGTTACAATAAAACCCCACCAAATTAAAAGGGGCTAAGGGTACAAGGGACTACCAAAGATTTGTCAGGGTTTGTTGAACCTGAAACGTGCCCAGACCCTCTGAAACCAAAAAAAATGGATTCCCTTATCTTATCAAGGGCGTACCGCGTACTTGTCGTTCTCAAAAAAAATCCAAGCCACAGAAGCATCGCGGAGGGCATACCTGGGCTATTCGCCACGGTGATGGGATGGTAATGGGTGATCTTTCGGTTGAAACGTCACATCTCTTTTGATTCTTGAAAACCGTTGAAGAAATAAGAAGACAATAATTTCGACACATAAATGTGAACTTTCTGCTAGTTGCTAATTGTGCTTTGTTCAGTTGCCGTGCTACGTGACAAGGATTCTGAAAAATCATGAAAAATCCAATTTTGAATTGGGCCGAGAAAGTCGTAGAAGTCAATTGAGCAAAAAAAACTCTGTCCATCCCAATCCTTGAATACTTGTTGGATCTCGATGGATACCGTACATGATAGGGATTTCGATCAGTGGTTATCATAATCCCACTTACACCACCCAGAAAGTAGATTGTGCGACTCCCATGTGTATTGGTTTATAACGACCCCTTACTGATCCACCTTTTGGGAGTTGCTAGCCATCTATTTTCACTATGGTGTAAACAGCTTAGTAAACGGTACGAACCCCCCTTTTTTACAACCCAAAGAAGCCAAGCAGGGTTTCATTTTTCCACCACGCCGCGAAAAATCACCTCTAGTCTATTCCTATCTCATGATATGGTTGTGAATCTGCAAAAAAAAACTGTTTTCAATACATTCTAATCCCTGGGTACAACAACCAGCCTGTCATGATGTTTCATTCTTCACCAACATTCGCATTGAAAAATCTGGAGAGTCCTCAACGATTTTTCATGATGGAAAAATGATGAGGAATTTGTGCTCCGGCTAAGGTGAAGAATCCCTGCAAAAGAAACCATTTGACTAGGTGGTGGTTGAACCAACCCATTTGAACAATCTGATCGTCAAATTGGATGATTACCCCCCAAGAATCAATTGTGAAAATGTTCAAAAAAAAGTTGTGAAACCACCAGGATTGAAGACTTGGTTCCTGGTTGATTTTGGATTCCCTTCAGGATTTGTCTTTTGCAGCACCAGCTCCCCTGCCTCAACTTTGCTCCAGGTCGACTGGCTGGCAAATCCTGGTTGATGATGGAGAAATCCTGGCTTCATTTTGGATGTTGAAATGAAGGGTTTTACAACACCTTTTATTGTATAAATAAATAAATGAATAAACAAGTTTTTTTTGTTGAAAGCCAGTTGAAGAGTATGCTCCTCAAATGAAACACATCTTCTGCGCAAAAGAAGGGCAAAAAGTAAATTTGATTTGAATCAACCATCACCTGGCTATCTTTTTACTACTATATAGATAGGAGCTCTCGGATCATCCAAAGTCATCAGTTCATACTTGGAGCAGCCGAAATTATTGCTTCATCTTTTTCCTGAACATTGACCCCCAAAAAAATGAACTGGGTCAGTAAGAGACTCAGTTGGTCAGATATAATTTAGGTCTACCCCCCACCCAGTCACCACCAGTATTATCACCTTTTTCTGGCTCCGGAATCCACTGCCTGGGTGGAAGGGAAGATCCAAGATATACACCCCCTGAAAAACAACATGACAGTGGGTTTTACCCACCCATTTTCAATAGGGAATACATGAATGCCTCATTCATGGTTGTTGTTCTATTGTTATGTGAGTTTTCCGGTGGGTAGTATATCATGTGGCGGTTCCCATCACCTGAAATCCATCAACTGCACCGAATTCGCACCTCCTGCCGGCTCGGCACCGTCAAGTCAACATATGCCCGGGCCCCGCGGTGCCTTGGTAACCAACGACGGATCTCTCGAAGGTTCAACAGTTGGAAGAATGGAAGTCATGACTCTACCGCAACTTTCGGGAGATCATCACATATCATATATATGTCTTTAAAAAATATATAGCAGTCTTATGCATTCTTGCCTATTTCTTTGGCCCATGTTTTTTTGGACCTGGATATATATATATATATATATATGATGAAAATTGATAAAATGATAAAACTATTGAACACTTCGTTTGAGGAAAGAGAAATTGCCATCAGACTCCAAGTATCCAAAGATTGCGTTAAATTTATTTCGTTTCTTTTTCAAGTTGAAAGTCATGCATCAGAACTTTGTGAAGTATAGCAAGATGTTTGCTCCGCTATCCCTCAGCCTGGGTTATGTGACAAGCTCGTTCATCAAATCTGTGAGAGCCACTTCATAAGCAAAATGGCAACTTGTTAGTGGCCACGACTCATGGATTTCCAGGCAGAAAAATATGAAGAGGTTACATTTACACCTAATATAAATACATAATAAGTCAAGAAACAAAATATACCTGGACCTTCAAAGGGGTGCCAATTAAACCATAAGGGATGCTGAATTGACACCCTTTAGGAACCATTTGGCACCCCTTTGAAGGGGCTGGTATATATATATATATACACAATGGTATATTTCCATATATTTCCTACCAGTTTGCTTGTTCGTTGTGGGGAGGGTGTGCTAGGTCACAAATCACTTCTCCACCCTCAACGGAGCGATCATTGGAGTCATTGGTGAAGCCTAGAAGAGGCGGCTTAAGCCACCAACTGGCTAACCGGCCTAAACCATTGAAAATCTGAGCTCACTGGTCATTTCAGAGAAAAAAACACAGCCATTGTCTATAATTGGCACACTCTGTAATTGGCACTCCTACTTAGTTACTTGCTTGATGGGGTTTTAGTATAGCTAATTTTGATGATACCTGTTACTGCTTAAACTCGACTAAACTCGACTTGGCTAACAAGAGAAAAAAAAGCACGTTGCCCGGATGGCTTCTGGTGATATTTCACTCCATACATTCATGACCGTTCTCAAAAACCGAGCATCTCCGTGAACTCTGTGTGCTCTTCCAGCATTGCTGTGTGCTCCTGGCTGAAACTACATCAAGGTATGTGTGCGTCTACTGCATATGTTGCATGTGCATATACGGTTTGGAACTATAAGGATCATACATCATATAATCATTATGGCGCAAATATAATATATCATGTATCATGTATCAAATATCATGTATCAAATCTCATATATCATAAATCACAGTATATGTATATCAAATAGAAGCTACAAATAATATATATGGTACAGTATATACCATGTATGTGACATGTATGTGCGTAAGATATGGAGCCATCAAGCATCAATCATCCAAGTTCTGTGAAACGGCCAACCTTTTGTGAACCAACTGAGCCAACCAAAAAAAAACAAAAACTTACTACTTTCCATTATACTGGTTGGTTTATAGGGATCCTCAAAACGGTTTATTATAATCCCCATATAGCTGGGTAGTATAATCCCTTATATTCCCTAAACAAATATGGGTTTTTGTCATTGCTCAATTATATTCCCTAAACAAATATGGGTTTTTTCATTGCTCAATTGGGTTTGGCGGTTTCAGCAGTTTCATCCTGGAAGCCCCTTGAAAACCCCTACACCTAAAACTGCGATACTCCATACTCAACAAAAGCAAACAACTACCCAAAGGACAGATCTACCCACAAGACCTTCTTCAACAGATTTGCCAAGAATTCCTTCCAAATCCATGGATTTCCTGCTTCCCCTCACCCCCAAAAAAAAGGAAAACATGGTCCTCACTTCTCTCCAACTTCACCTTCAAGGTCTCCACCATCTTTTCCAAATCTTGTCGCACCATTTCGCCTTCCTCTAAGCTGCCTTCCAACTCCGCGGCCCGCCGGGACCACGTGACACGCTCCAAATCGTACCTGGGAGCATATCAAGTGAAGCGTCCATGTCGCCCGGATAAATCAGTGCTCACCGAGATGGCCGGATGTCATGGAAACAGTAAAAATTAGTACATCAACAGTGAGCATGTATCAACTTATTAGCATAGAATCAATCCCCTAAATAAACATCTGGAGCTATAGTTTGAGGTTACAAACCAAATTTTTAATGAAGCTATCAATTCTCTTGTGTAGGATTTTGTCCAGGTCCAGGTTGGAGTCTGGACAAACCTGATGACAGAATTCCAGCAAAATTGCAGGAATCCAAGATAGCATAGCTAGCAAATCCATCATCAAAGTAGATATGATAGCTATATTTTCAATTGGCAAAAAAAAGAGTGACATATAGATATATAGACATTACTTGAACCTAGGGAGGGAGCTTGTCCTGTTTCACACCAGTTCAGTTTTTTTCGGGTCAACATCTGGATGAGTCCTTTGAAACAATTTCATTTGGTTGGACCATTTGGTAAACTCTTCTAAATCATGTCTGACCGATGGATGCGTTTTTTTCCCTAGGAATCAACATGCCACAAAAACCCCAAAAAAAATCAAATCCACCCAAATTGGAGCTGAGCATTTTTTGTGGGGGGGGCCAAATTGGGAAACAATTTATGGTGAAATAATCGAAATGGGCCAAATTGGGAACTACTGTAACAAGTCGGAGGGTTCCTTTTTTTGGTCGAATCCGAGCCAGTTCGCCAGCTGGATTGCCCTAATGTCAGCCATTTTGACTATGTCACCACAGCAAGAGAGGCAGTAGCACCGTTGATTTCCAAAAAGGGGAAATGGCACCAGAACCATAGAATCATATCGAACGCACAAACGAAATACAGCATATACATATTTGTGTATTTACGTCGAAAATCAAATCAGTGACATCTCAACCATAGTGAAAAAATGACATCAAAATTACACCTTTTCCCTCATTTCAGACTGTTTCATACATCTGTTGTCTCTCTAAATTCTGTTTGTCAAGGTTCCATCCCTCGACTTTCAAACATCAATGCAACCTTTCCTTGGTGCCTAGGTACGCGTGTAATTCCTCCGTGCTCGCACGCAAGCGTTCCGTCAACTCCTCCACTTCTCGTTGGTGCTTGCATAAGGTGCCTTGCGTCTGAAACCAGTCCTTGGGTTGAACCCGGAATGTCCATTTCCAGTGGAAGAGGGTAAGCTGTTTGAGCAAAAAATATTTAAAGAAACGCAATATGGAATGAATGAATCTGTGTGCGCAATGATCAAAACCCCTGTCACATTCCCTTATACTTATTGATTAAAACAAAACCTTATATTAAATTTTTACAATCCATAACTGGGTAGTTTGTCATCCCGTATACAACCCAACCAACCAGGGTTTTTTAATCATTGCTCATGTGTATATATGTATATAACCTGAATGCAAACCCACTAATTGGAAGTTTCCCGAAAAAATCCGTTTTCGGATCTCCCAACTAACTATCTAAGGATTTTTTGTCGACGGGCAACGATCTACACCAGGCTTACAGGTAGATGGCACAACTCCTACAAGGTGGTTGAAGAGAGGGAATTTTATAATCATGACTGGTCAACCACCCTCTAGCGTACCCCCGCCTTATTAAGGGTTTATTAACCATTGGCCTGGGGGGAAGTTGGTTGAGTAGCCACAATATAAAACCCGGTGCCAATACATATAATTCATAAGAGTGGCACCATCTACACCACATCTCGGCAATTTATAGTAAATCATGAACCTGAATAGGACTCCCTTACTCAAACACAATTTAAGGTGACCTCGGCTGAGGTCGTCGTAAACTGCCTAGACCATTTTGACTCAGTTTCTCAAACTGTGAGGGGATGGTACATTGGTACATGTCCAGCCCCATGTATGTGATTAATTGATACATGAATCAAAAAGTACTCGAAAGCACTCATTGAATCTGGTTCATGACTCCTGAAAAGTATCAATGATAAGAAATAAGACTTGTCCATTTTTGGCCAACTTACGTCGATTGACTGGCCTAGCATGCATCTGCGTCTGTTTGATTTTGTTTACAAGCCGTCCATTGACGTTCACCTCCTCGGCCGCCTTGCAACCCAGCATCGCAGGGTTGCAACGGGGTCCTTAGGGACAGACACGCTTGTGATTGCTGGGGCATAGTCTCTTACGAAAAATACTCCGGAAAACCTTGGTTGATTAGATTAGCCTTCAGTGGGCCAACAGAAGAATGGAGTTTCTACGTTCTTCTACATGGCTCATACCCATTGCCAGGCAAGGTTACAGAAGTTTACCAAACGAAAGTGTAAGTTACAGGGAGCCTACGAACCGATACGAACCGGAATTCTGGAACCATGAGGAACCGAGCTGGAAAGGAACCATTTAGAAAACAACCCCGTAGGAATTGAACCGGTATCTGCGTGCGAAACGAATCAGCTAAGTTTTGCCCCTGCTGGCGGTCATTGCTTTTGGGCCTGTGTCCCCTACAGGCTGAACCCTGGGATCTCAAAGACTTTTGCTTTACACTTACACATTCGGCTTTTACTCAGTCAAACCCTAGGCCCTGCAGCGCTTTCGCTGCTGGCCACGTTCCAAGTCAGCCCACTGCAACAGCTGCTTCACTTGACAGCAGTTCAGCGCACAAGAAATCATCCCGTCTTGGGGTTTGACTGCCTCGGTGCCGCGTCAAAAGAAATACAATGTGAAAGTGCGTCTGAAGGAACACGTCCAAAACAACCGCCAAGCACCGCTAAGCATCTTCTGCAATGCGGAACCGCCCACATTCACTGGCCTTGATTTCTTGGATGGTACTATGGACGGCTGCTCGCACTTCCGTCCTCGAAAATCCACAAGTTTTCCAAAAGGTATCCACGACCTTTCTTCTTTTCAAACCGATGCCAGCCCCTTCCGGAGCAATCACATCTTGAGCGCACCTCAGAGCGGAGCTGCGACTGATTTGAATTGTAGCCACAGGAAGCGTTTGACCAGTTCCCCCATGCAAACTTCAACACCCAAATAAACGTTTTCCATCTCGAGTTCAGAAAGTTGGGGTTGGACTGCAGGTGCACCAAGCACCACCCACTAGGCCCATGTCTTTGGTTAGCACACATCCCTTGAAGGCTTGGCTTGACAGAAACTGGTAATCTATGAGTTGCTATATGAACCTGCTCCACTGATGGCTGTTCCTCGAGCTCTGGATACCATAGCCGGCAAATCTGTAGTCACTAGCGCGGATGCACTTTGGCCATGAAAGGCCACGCACCCATGAACGCCAAGCAAACATGGCAGGAGCCACGTTGTTGACTAACCTAGACCCATGCTTGTCTGTTGCTAAGTGTGGGCGGCTTTCCGCTGAAACCCCGCGAACTTTGAAAAACTGTTAGCCATGCATGTGAAAAGCAATGGAAACGAATGGCAACGTTGACCATGTGACAGGCTCTCGAGAAGCTTGTGGCAAACACAAAATACTTTGACAGTAATTGGCACGCACAGGCAAATCTGAAAGTTCCCTTGCAGCCGTTCCAGCTTAGGTTTCGCACTCGCACCCCGCCAAGTTACAAATATTGAGATCAACAAACCTTGACTAAGGACTTTAGAACCATGACGTTCAACCCCCAACTGATGGCGTTCCTCTTAGCACAGCTTTTCGGGGTTGAACTAAGACATAAGGTTCAACCCCCCACTGATGGCTTTCATCTCTGAACACAACTTTTCGGGTTGAACCCATTGCCCATGGCAATCAATATGGCATGATGGAGTTCATACTGCATCTATCAATTTTTTATTCACGAAACAAACCGTGGGAATACAAACCGAAACCGAACCGAAATCTGGTTCATTCCCCTTGCGCAAACCGAAACGAACCCAAACGAACCAAGGGATTACTGAAGTTAGGGACTTGCTGATCTCAAATACAGTGCTTTATTCATCTGGAATCTTGTATTCATTGCTGCAATTTGTTTCCCTACGATGTATATGGTTTGAAACATGAAACAACTCATCCAACAAACCCACTCCAACTTCCACCATGCATCGAACTCCCACGAACTACATGAGAGAGCTGATGGTACTGATGGTTGGATGGAGAAGTGGAAGCTTGAAGATGTTGCTTAAGCTCTTCCCCTTGAGATAAAGATGCCATCACCTGCGCCCAAAAAAAAGGTTCAGTGTTGTGTCAAAACATTGGATTTGATTTGAGTGAGTGAAAGATGTTCGACATGGTAGGATGAGATGCTGAAGCTCAAAAACCTCCCCTACACCATAAAAAAAAGGGTCGAATCAACGCCGCATTGGTTTTCACATGGAAATCTTCGAAAAACGAGAGAGGTTTGGGCTGATGATTATGTATCCAAATTCTCAAATGCTGATGTTTCATGATCATCTCCGATTTACCAGGCCAATACCAAATGGATGTGGTCCCGGTGATTGATCCAAGTGGTGCTGCAGTGCTCCCTCTTTGGCAAGGCTCCCTTGCTCCATTTATCGCTCCAAAATCATTGCCGTACTCAAGAGTCTTACAAGCTCCACAAGAACAAAAGTTGGTGGTTGAGCCACCCATCTGAAAAAACAAATCGTCAACTAGTTGATCTTCCCCAATTTTTTGCGGTTTGACAAGTTCATAAAAGATTGAAACCACAGGAAACCACCACCTAGTGACCTAGGGGAGTTGTTAAATTCAGACCTTGTGCCTGATGGCTCTGTTCTCTACTGAATTTGAATACTCCAGCAGAGCTCACGGTACTCTTTCCAACCTTCCAACTGAAAACATGTTATCTCTGAACGGCCCGTCCGGTCTCAAGGGAAGGGGTCAATGAATATCATCCTGAAATCATCTGGGAAAGTCCCACCAAATTATCTTACAGCATAATTACAAATGGCTACCATTTTATGCCAGGACTTACAATAAAGGTGAATATGCCATGGCAAACATCATGATGCCGATGATTTACATCAACATACTACAAAGATGTACCACGTGGATATGCATGTCTTTTTGCAATCCCGGACTCCAATATAGAGTGAATATGCCGGCGTTATTGGATTCTCAAGCTCACCTTTGTTACCGCTTGATGTCAACCAACAAACCCCCCGCCATGGTTTCGAAGAAAACAAAAAGGTGACCTTGTTGTGAATCTCGTGGAGCAAGGAGTTTTGAGAAATCATCCCTTGACCTCAGAATTGGCGGAAAAAAAGGGTTGACACTGTCACATTTGCATTTGTCAAATATGTCAACTGCCATCTTTTTTGTTCATGCCTCGGAGGCGGAATTTTAGACTCAGTAGGTTGTTCAAACCCGAGGGGGACTTGCAGTATAACTTATAAAACTATAGCCTTAAATTGGGTGTCGCATTCATGAACCAGACAAATGGTGCAAACAGATGTGGTGATATTTTCCGAAGTTTGGGATCTCCAAATGGTAAAAAATCTAAGTAGGAAACCAACTGCTGGATTTTTAGGATCACAACTTCTTGAAACAAACCCATCAACGAAAGATTCGAGAAGACATTGAGTATGAACAAATTGAAAGGTGACACGTGGGTTAATACATTCAGCTGTCAAAGATTCGAACTTCAAATCTTCAAAGCAGGCATACCACCGAGATTTAATCATGGAAACTGAAAATGACGCTTTCCAAGGTCTATATCTTCTCTTCCCTTTCCAAGGTTTATTTAAAAAACAAAAAAACACCACCTTGAGGAGATGCAGAAGAGTCGGAATTATTACATAAACATATTCAAAGGTATTTGCAAGCACATATCAAACATGTAATGTGTACTTATATGTACCATGTCCAACTAACCTCCTAAAATTTCAGAAGATGGCTGGAGAAAGCAATTTACCAGAAGCTGTGGGAGTTTGTCAGAAAGGTAGGTATGCGCCACGTTTCAGATGTTCAAACCTTCCTGCTGTGCCCAACAGACGCAGCAAAGTTTTACAGCCAAATTCTTAGCACACTCGCGTTTCTAAATGACACAGAAACGAACAAACAATCAACACCCAAACCTTTCAATTGTTCAACCTCTCAGCTGTCCATTTTATTGGGAGGTTCAGGTACCTCTCAAGTGTAGCGCCTCCTAACAACAGTCCAATTTCTATAGCCCACAAGTTCAGCCTGCTTGGAGTAGCTCCAAACAGCAGTAGCCAACGATATCTTATTTTCAGATACACTAACAATGGTATCACTCTGATTCCAATAGCAACCTACAACTCCACCAAGGGGGTGCCTTACATGGTTCCGTTTTACATGGTGTCAAGAAAAACCATCCCCTTAGGGTTTAAGGACGGCACCTGGTTGACTTGAAGGTCCAGGTATAGATTCCCCGGTTTGGCTGTTGTCACTGACATGTCGCTCTCAAAACGCCCCAGTGACTCATCACCATTTCCCTCAGCTTTGCATTCTCCGCCTCTGCGGCAGCCAGTTCTTCCAACACTTCCGAGCTCCTGAGGGGGCGCGCATTCGTCGCGGACCATTATCCGAGCTCCAAGTTTAACGGCTGGAACCTTAAAATGATGGTTTCCAAAAGGGACCTCCCATTCCTTTTGGTGCTATTTTCAGCTTTCCTGTAAAACTTTGGAAGGGTATGAAAGCC
Organism: Breviolum minutum Mf 1.05b.01; assembly: GCA_000507305.1. Classification (NCBI taxonomy): domain Eukaryota; class Dinophyceae; order Suessiales; family Symbiodiniaceae; genus Breviolum; species Breviolum minutum. Next base: position 222,668 of record DF240233.1, read on the forward strand.
GAACGGACCAAATAGAGATTCTACTAATATGTCCTTCGACCATTATTTAGGCCCTTTAAGTACATGCTTCTACCAGTACACACGCCTAGAAACGGTCATTTGGACAAACTTGTGAGCTCAGGTTTCTTGCCCTATATCAATATCTTGTCATATATAGGCTAAATGAGTGATACTGTTGATGGCTGAAATCCTGCACCACCTGGGATGTATGAAACGCTGCTAAAAATCATGGGAAATTTACCATATCAACTGGTGCAAGATTTCTTCCATCAACAGTATCAAATAAAATTTCAAAGGTCACCCTCAGACTTCTATGAAATATCAGCTCGCAAGGTTTCTTGGATTAGTATCATGTGTGGCCATGGGTTATTTTCATTTCAATTTTGTGGTTTATGATATGGTCCCTGAAGCGCGAGTGATGTCGTATGAATGTGCATATATTATTTGCAGAACATCTTAGTCTTATGAAAAACTGCATACTTCGTTGACCCGCGCTTACTCTGAAAAAAATGAACATTGATCTGATCTGCGGTGGGTTTTGGAAAAATGGCCTTTCTACAAAGGACCATTTCAAAAATGTCCTTTGGAATGCAAGGGTATTGACCTTTTACTACTGGATAATTACCCCACCTTTTTATGGACCAAGACCCGAGGCCGAGGCCCCGTGTCCAGCTGCCAGCTGTGTGTGTTTTTTTTTTTCGGGTTTTAAAGTTGGTCCTTTCTTCACACTTTTCACGCACTTCCACAGCTTCAGTGGCACAAGCTCTGGCAGTGAGTCGTTCCTCAGCATTCGGAGGTTGATATGTTGATCCACCCGGTGAGATGCAATGATGCATTTTTTGTATCCCACTATCGGAGGAAGTTTGAATGGGGGAATTTGATCTCTTTATATACTGTATTTATATCTACATATAAAAAAGATATGTATAATATATATATATGTAAATACCTGGACCTTCAAAGGGGTGCCAATTAAACCATAAGGGATGGTGAATTGACACCCTTTAGGAACCATTTGGCACCCCTTTGAAGATGCTGGTATAGATAGATAATATAACTTTAGATACTTTAGTACTTTAGGAAATTGATGTTGTAAGTATGTCTTGCTATGCTCCTTTAAAAAACACTGCTTGGAGTCTCCTTCAAACCGTCCACACCCTTGCAACCGTCAACCCCCGAAATGGACACTTTCTCATTCAACGACGTTTAGAAAAATAGAAGCCCTTGGAACCACCAACCAATCAACCACGCAACTAACAACCACCCATCACTCAAATAGAAAGTTCAAATCAAACAAGAATCATGTCACGCGATGCACCGGGTCACATACCAAATTGGAACATTCTACTACACTCCTGAAAACTAACATATCCTCTGAAAATTGATGGTTGGAAGATGTATTATCCTTTTAAAATGGTCCCTTTTTGAGGGGACATGTCAATTTTCCGGGGGGTAAGTGAGTTTGGTGGGAAAAAAAACAAGTCTTTTAACTGCATGGCAATTTCGAGCACTGTTGAGTTTGCGGAACCTCAACAGGGTTCTACACAACTCCAGTAAAAAGCTTGATTCATCATAGACCCCCTTTAAAGAAAGGCTGGGGGAGGGGGTATTCCAAGCATCAATTTTGGTGGTTTCCGTAATTCGGGGTGCCCAAATACACATACCCGGTAAGACGTTGCTCATTGTGTATGAATCACTTTGAGGGAACCTTAAATCGATTGTTGAGAAACGATTCATAGGAAATTCATGAAAGATGCAAATGACGAGTTGGGCAAATGTCTATTATTTCACTTCTATATACATGATTCTACATTATTACTTTGCCTGAAGATAATATCCACAGCTCTCGAACCATTGCCAGAAGACTACTTTCTTTATTTTTTTTTTGAAGCTGCCTCATTAAAGTCAAGTGATCTCGTGGATGGTGTCATTCACCAGCCACCAGGTTCCCTCAAAGATTTAAAGGGCTGCTTCCCAATTCGTTCACCAGGAAGCCTTCAACGGAACAAAGATCTACCCTCCCTGAAACTAACGAATTGCCCCTGAAATTGGATGGTTGGAAGATGAAATTTCCTGTTGGGATGGCCTATTTTCAGGGGATATGTTAGTTTCGGGGGGAGGGTATAAGATTCCCAAAAAGAAATATACCCACCGGTGAACTATCACGACTGACTGAAAAATCAGCACGTTTCCCAAGACGAAATACACCAGCTTAAACATTGTTTATACCTGTTTTTTCAGATAGCCTCATGAATTCGGGAAAAAACCCTGGAGTACATACTTATACTCAATTTTTCAGAAAAAAAAACACACACACAAAAAAAAAAACATCAATCCACACCCACCAAAAATCCCAAAACTACTGTTTTACTTCCCACCCCAACCCGTGGCGGAAACCCCAATGGTCTTTCGTGGCTCACCAGGCCACGATTTCCAACTTCCGCTCCATAGCTTCGCAGCGTTGCCACGCTGCATCGCGTTCCTGCGAAATCTGCTCCAACTCGGCCCGCTGCGCCCAAGGGTCCAGGACCGGCAGGTGGCCATGGTGACTGTGCCCTGGAAACTGCTGCTGGTTGGGAAAACGTCGTTAAATGGATGGTTCAACTCAGGGAATCCCTGAAAAGCTAACGGCTTGGATACCCAAAATGGATGCTTTGGAAAAGGTAACTATGTTAACTATGTTTAAAAGTGGCAATTTTTGGTATGTATGTTAGATTTCTGGGGTGTAATGATCCCTTAATAGACCTTATTTTTCCTGGGACGGGGGGTGCTGGGGTGGGGCCATCAATAGAAAGAGGGAGGCTTAACAGCCTAAGATTTGATCCAAGGGCTACATCAAATGTCAACCAAAAACACTAACCTGACAGTCTAAGGTCACAGTGGTCTCAGTCTGATGCTCCACATTCATAGGTGAGTTTTCAGAAAACGGGCCTTCCCTATAGAGGTCACCAATATCTTGATTTGGTGAAAATCGCACTGCAGGACTCATATACATCAAATGAGTAGGGAAAATGAATTGTGTGTGTGAAACCTGAGAAATGTTGATGTGGATTGAACAACTATCTTTACAAGTGCCAAAAGTTTCAAGAAGACAAAAGGGCTCTTTGAAATTGGATGTTACAACGGTAGGGTATTTGCCCCCACCCTCTGAGTCAAGATATAACAGTCAAGCTTACCGCCCTGCAAACGGCTGCCTGTGTAACAAAAGAGTGGTGGTGAACATCCAAAGTTGCCATTGCAAAGGCCCCACAACCTGAAGTTTCTTGTCTGGAGTTTTTGTGGGTTTATTTTGCGGACGCAAAAAAATCATGAGAACAACAGAAAAATGTGGATGAGGTAAGTGGGTGGCAAACCCAATGGTCTGTTATAAATGTATATTACTACTATAATAGTGAAAAATACGAACCGCTAGTGAAGCAGCTGCATACAATCTTTTTACTTGAGCCAACGTGCATCAGAGTCGATAGGGTTACTTTTACCCTAAACATGTGGAGAATCTACATNCGTGCATCAGAGTCGATAGGGTTACTTTTACCCTAAACATGTGGAGAATCTACATGCGACTACTAGTATACACGGGGAAAACACCTCTATACAACGCTTCTGTAAAGGGTGATATTCTTCTACATATGACTGTATATATGTGGGGGCTTAGGGGTCGGTATTTCTTGACTATAATTATTGTTACTATTTGTCTATTTGTTATAAATTATCATAATTATTATGTGTGTTTCACATTTCGGGGCCCCAAAAATCCCACAAAAATCACATGTGGAGGTTCCCAAACCTCCGTTAAAAACAGATGGTTTTGTTGCAGCATGGATGATTTTGCCCATAACACAAATGGAAAATGGTTGCCATTTCTTATTGTTTCAACGGTTCAAGCCATTCATTGTCTCCCCTGTAGCTGAAAATCAGCCCTCATCTCTCCGCCAAGTCTCTCTGCTCGTAGTTGGGATGCTTCTGCTTGCAAATCCGAGCGGATTCTTTCCACCTACCAGTTTTCAAGTTTACCTTTAGGAGGGTTGTTTCCTGGGTCACCCAATTTTGCCCAAACATCCAAGCATCCTTGGAGTGAAAGGTTACCTAAATCAAACACACATCTGAGGATCAAGACAGAGTGGATACCGTTAATGGCATGGCTGACATCCTTCACCATCTTATCCTACTATTTACATCGGATTCTACGTACCAGGTGGTGCACTTTCAGCCACCAGTATTACCATCTTTAGCGGCGACTCGGTTTACCAGTGGATGTATGATAGGGAACAAATCTGCAACTTTCACCTACACAGTTCGAACAGGAATTGACAGCAACTAATCATCCAATTGATCCTCTCTTGATATTGAATGAACTTAAATATTTCAAAAACCTGAATCTTTTTTGGGGGGTAAAAGTTTGGTTGGTTTCCTACTGTTGATGGTTCAGAAATCCCAAACAACCACCTGGGATGTACGAAGCCATATAAATGATGGTGGATAAACTACAAACCTCAACTGGTGAGTGATCGCCGGATTTCAGCCATCAACAATCAACAATACACCCCTCAAGATTAACATGGAACATAATTTTCATGGATGTTTGGACGATCATGTTCCTTTCCAAATGGATGATTTGTAGGTTCCATGTTACCAGGGTGTAGTTTCCTCCTTCATAAAACCATCAACTTTCATTTCTTGAAAAACTCCACAAACGACCTTCGTCGGCTCGGGCGAGCCGAAGGTGGCGGGGGATCCCGTCATCGAAGGATCAGCACATCTCATGGGCCGCCATGGGTGCCGAAGATGCCCAAATGACCAGATGCATGGATTCCTTTTTATAAAGTCATTTGTAGGTGGTGGTTTCAACCCATCATCTCCGCAGGTAAGGGTAATGATTTTTTTGAAAAATGAAACCAGCTACTGTAGTAGACTGTAGTAGTAATGTCGCCTGAAGTCGGTGTCATCCCAGGATAAGATGAAGATTCACGACTCATGATTTTTTTTTGGATTCCGGTCCTTAAATACTTGAATTCCTATCCCCAAAAAAATCAAAGTGGGAATTGGAACCAATTCATGAGATCATTATGGACAAATGAGAGCTTAAGTTTGAGAAAGCAAATCTTACCATAGAGGTTCAGTTGGAGGTCGAAATGCCCGCAGTGGATATGTATCTATCTCCGTTTCATTGCATCGACATAACAAAACACTGTTCTTCACCAAGGCGTGATTGCTGATTTGGCTCCAAGTGAACCTTCCCATGCAGATGTATATATATATATACGTAGTTCTTTGGAGCTTTTTGTAGGATTTGTATATATAACTTGGACTCACTGTATAGTTCATGATCTTCTTCAAATGACTTGGAGTCTTCAGTTATCAGTTATCTCCATGATCTTCCATTTCAGAGTATTTGAAGCTTCAAAATACAGCATTCGGATAGCACAAATTGAGCACGTCGCCATAGGGGTTTGTTGGTTGGAGTTCCAGATCCATCCCAGTCGAAGTTTGCAAATCCAATTGAAACAGAAACAGCACCAACCCTACGAAAACAGAAGAAGAAGAGTGTGTCTAGTTGGTGGTTGAACCAACCCATTGGAAAAAAAATGCTGGTCAAATTGGATCATTTCCCCAATTTTAGGGGTGAAAATAAAAAATCGTTGACACCACCACCTAGGTGTATATTGTATATTGCTGTAAAGTAATATCTGTATAAACCTCTAAAAAAGCCTTTCTGTTATATTCGTTATAGCAAATCACCCAGCCAGATCAGTTCAATATATAGAATCAAAAAGTATCAAGAACACATAGCCGGGCCACCTCCAACGAACCAAGTCTTTTATGCCACATTTTTTGGCCGCCTCCGCTTGTATTCTTAGTGTGCCTTGTTGTGAAAACCCAACGCGGCGTCCTCCTGTACAAGCCTCTGAGGGAAGGCAAATTTCTCCACTGCAATGCTAATGTCTGGGCGCAAAAAGTGGCGCAAGAATGAGCAAGATCCACAAGAGGATCAACAAATATGGAGTCATTTCTATATTGATCTGCCGACCATCCAGGAATTACGGGGTCAAATGTCAAATCCTTCAAAACAAGTGGTCAAAACTGGATTCTGAAATCTTTAGACCGGTCTTGAATAAATTCCCCAAACAAGGTTCAACAAACCAAAACTGTTTACTCAGTATACTAAAGTCATGACATTTTGGAGATTCCATTCCCTTCAAAAAAATTGTTGATTGATGTGTCAATTTGTCATGCCTAACCCCGAATGCCTCGGCCCTTCATATATGGTGCCCTTAAACCTGAAACTAACAGATTCCCTCCCCTAAAAATTGGTGGTTACCCTCTAGGACGATCACATATCCCACCTTGGAAAAAGGAAAATCATCGACTCAAAAGTACCTTTGGTAGGGATATGTAAGGCATCAGGAGGGTAGTGGTTGGGAGACTAAATCCAATCGAATCCTGCTCCCAGACACACCAGACAGACTGCAGATGGCGCATGGAGGCGAATTCAGAGATCCAAGGAACACTTTGCACGGCAGAACAAATGCACAACAGGAGATGGATCATGGATGTGTACCCTCCTGAAAACATCTGAAAACTAACATATCCCCCCTACCAAAGGTACTTTTGAAGATAATTTTCCTTTTTCCAAGGTGGGATATGTTAGTTGCTTAGAGGGTATACGTTGTCTTGCTTTGAGATGTCACAGGTGTAATTCAAGTTGCATCAATTTGCCATTCGCGTCCCAGGTTTTAGATGATTTTATGAGAATTTGGCAGGAAACCATAAAAATTCACCATGTAAACCAAACAAGAAACACAAGAAACCCGCCACATTCTGTCCCACCATATTTTTTTACCTGAACTGGCCTGTCCAAATTTCCGTATTCCAGAGGCAATTACCTTCTCTTGAAAGTTAGCATATGTGAGTGTGATGCCCCCCTGTCAAAATGCCAGTGACCACCTTCAGGTTCGGGATTCTCAAGGTGAGCCTTCCCAGATTCCACTGCTGGGAAGGGAATCGCATATGTGAGATCACAAAAAGATGTTAGCGTTGAAAGTTGTCCGGGAAAACTACGAGAATTCACTGAAATGAAATTCGACATATTAAATAGATGCTGAGCCCCAATCTTCCATGTTTTTGCGCATAAACTTTGCTTCGAAGAAACAAAAAACTCTTTCCAAATCCTGTAACACCACCTTTTTTCTTGAGGATTTTCGCTCAGTCGTGAGTTCTTTGTCCCCAAATTCATGGCTGGTGACCCCGAAGCAAATTGAGCTTCTTAAGTCGTTCCAGCTTGGAACATCGATGAAGTCAATTTACGTTCAATGCTGTCGTTGCGAAGCTTGGAAGTGATGACAATCCCGTACAAAGAAACACCATCCTTCCGGTAAAGTTATATAACCTCCTTATTAGAGAGAGCTGTTTTGAGTCAATACACCAAAAAGTTTATGGTGGAATTTCCACCCTTCACCTGCAACCCCCTTACCAATGGATTGATAATTTCATATCCCATACCATCCATGTATGGCATATTTATCTACATTTGAGGTTGAAATTGATGGTATATACATACAGGATAATACAGGGTAAACATACCGTTCGTCCCATTGATGCCTATACGGAGTATAACTTCAACATCCCTGTGGTTTTCGTTGAGATTTTCCCCAAAAGCGCCGTGCTTTTAAGCGTCGAGGTCTCAAGGCTGATGGTCCGCTTCAGGGGGATGAACCTTGGAGTTCGTCGACCGACTGGCTACACCCTGGAAGAGACCAACATGGAAGCTGAGAATAGGAGGATGTTAACATCTTCCAAACCCATCAGGTTCTATGTTCATCTTTGGGGGGGGGGGTGTAGGTTTTATCATCTGAAAAATCATCTTTTTATCATCATGTTCGAAACAGATGTTTGAATCCACAAGATGATTCAAATGTATAAAAAATCCTTTTATCCAAGGAAACCCAACAGATTTTCGTACCCCTTTGACCGAAACAAAAATCCACCAATCTGAGCAACGATCAGCGATGTTGGGACCCCCCAAGTGTTACACGATGTGGAAATAACCATGTTTTCATCATCCAGGAAACGTGAAACCTAGATAACAATTGACACAAAAAAAAACAACGTGCTGGAAAAATACAACAATTACCTCTGCAAACCTAAAAACATCCGTTAAAAAAAAAAGGGTTCAACTTGAAAAGATTCGGGTCAGATCAGCAAAGACCCAGTCGCAAAAAACCATCCAAAACGACCTCAGGGCACCCCCGACGTCTTAACCCTCCCATGGCCTTTTTCGCACCCGAGGATTGGGTTTTCAGTTTCGGTTGCGTTAGGGAAAACCCCAGCAGCGGACTCAATCTGGGGAAGCCTTACAAGAATTACACCAAGTTAGGGTGCTTCATTCATGCAGTTGTTGATGTATAAGTGAGAACAACGGCAACAAAGTATCCAGTGGTAGCGTTACTGTAGCGTTTTACATGTTTCATCCTATTTACTAGACTATAAGAAAGATAGGCATAATATTCCTATCAGCTATGTCAGAGTATAGGAAGGAAAGGTAGGTGTACTCACCCAAAGTTACAGATGTTCGCTTGCAAACAACAACTCTTGAACTACAGTGATCTTGAGAAAAACACCTTGATTTCAGGCATTCGTCATGGTCAAATCCAATGAGAGTTCCCCAGTTCCACATAATCCACCATGCCGTGCCTCGCGAAACTCATGGCTGATGGAGGGATGCACCACCTGCCGCTTTGGGTCGGGACACGTCTCATAGTCTGCAGGACATCATCATTGCATGTCATTGACAAAGACCAAGAAATCCAGCAGTCATGTAAACTTGATAGACAACATCCTGCGATTCCAATTGGAATGAATTCAGAAGGAAATGAGTCTTCATCAACAAGGTATGTAAATTACGTGTATCCAAAATATCCAACATATCTGCATGATTTTGCCCACGTATTTTGTGTACCTTTTTTAGAACCAACATCATTGGTCCACCAATACCTTGATGGGAATTGCACATCTTGCAAGGCTGGAACTGCAGCAACAAATCCCAGTTCCTTGGAGAGTACTCCCTCGCAAACGAGCGAAATCGTCCCCTAAAAAGGGACGATTTCAGTAGGGAATACATCTTCCAACCATTGATTTTCAGGAAATATCTTAGTTTTCACGGGAGTATCAACCGGGTATAAAACTACATTTGCTTAAGCTGGTTCAGATGGTTGGAAGAAAAGGGAATAAAACAGTTCCCTCAATGCTCATTCCTATGGCAGAAACTGGTTAAAAATAGAAACACCTTAAGAAAATCCATTGTAAATAAATCCCGGAGTCCCTATCTGAAATCTATATTAGATCACTTTAAAGGATGTCTGGTTCATCAGATCCTTTCGAATCATCCAAGAATTACCTTCTCCGTACCTGGCTACCTGGCCTCCTCCACACCAGTGGACCGTCGCGACCTGATTTCAATGGAGTTTCCTGGTTCCCTTAATAGGTGGTAGGTAGCATATAATCATCCAATTGGCAATAAGTGGTATATAAGTGGTATATAAGTGGTATATACTGCCAATTGGGTGATTATATATCACCTACCACCTATTAAGGGAACCAGAAACAGCTACTGATGATTCAGCCGCAGATAGGAACAAACCCACACGGCAATGGTATGGACGTGTTTCTCCTACACTTTTTCCACTAAATCTGGTGGGCGATATCTCCAAAAGAATATTTCAGAGACTATCCCCAAAAAAAATGTTTGAGGTATGTTTCACTAGTGAAATTTTCCGTATATCTGGGGACCTCTGTACCAAGTAGTCAACACTTCCCTAACATTATTGGTGTTTCCCCCTCTTTCTGAAACCAATTCCAATGGCATTTGGATTCCCAAAGTTTTGGGGTGAACTCTTGAAAGGAAGGTTCCCGGGATCCAAAGAGTTCACCTTGCAATGATATGGCCTGGCTTGGATCTACCAATGGCAAATGAATGGTTTAGCTTGAGATTCCCTACTAAAGATGTAATAATCCTAATGGGGACGGTTACTGTAAACCATGATAAATCACGCCCTAAGAAACATTGGAATCTCCAATGAAGGGGTTTGAAACTGTATGGCAGGCGGTCGGGGTTTTAGCAAAACACAGTTTTGCCCAAGAAAGTTAAAACACAGCCCTATAGAACACCCCAGGCAATCCCCCCTGGCCAACGGAATCCCGGAATCCTTTTATAGCCTGTTGGTAAGGGTTTAGGTGTGTGTGTGTGTGCGTGTGTGCGCGTCCCAAAGGTCTGTTGAAACAACCTTAGAAAATTTGAGCTCGTGGGAGTCTCTGGGGATAAACATCTACCAACTTGAATTCTTCGCCAACTTTTGAAGATGTCACACCATGAGCTTTTTGTTGCTGCCGAACTCATTCTATATGTCAACACAAGATCTCTCGATGATCTTCCCCCTTTACCAAAAGAAAAAACATGAAAAAACACGCAAAATGTTGAAGATTATGCATAATCCTCAAGCCTCAAGCCCCATATTCATCACCAACAACATCTGACCATGGTCCCCAACCTTTTCCTAGGTGGTTTCAACCCATTTCAAAAAGTATTAGTGAAATTGGATCATTTTGCCAAGTGGGGGTAAAAATGAAAAACATTTGAAACCACCACCTAGTTCCCCATGTAGGTCCCTGGAATCCCATCGCCATGGTTACCAGGTCCCCAAACGGGAGAAACCACTTATCAGCTTCGGGGGTTCCACTAGGTGTGGACCAACCATCACCTCAAACGATGCAGGAGTCACCGAGTTTTTTTGTCCTGAAAAGATACTCCTGATTCTCAACTCCAGAATCAATTGGATCCATTTTTTTCGGTAAATTAGTAACATGAAAACATAACTCACTAAGCCCCAAATGGTCAATTTCCTCCCCCCCCAAAAAAAAAACTCAAATGCATGTGCTGGGAATTTTGGTGTCCAGGAAAAGGTCTTCCGAAACTTTGACGCGGACCGAAAAAACATGCTCGACCAAGGTGTGATTTTTGTCCAAACACTGTCCGAAACCGATGAATGCCAAGTTGATTGTTTCAACAAGCTGAAGATACTGTTGATGGAAGAAAGCCGGCCAACCAGTTGAGGTTGGTAATTTATCACATTACAGTGCTTTATACATCTCAGGTGGTTACTCAGGTGGTTAGCCGGATTTCTGAACCATCAACAGTATGTCAAGATTGCAGGACCGAGTTCAGTTGCATGATGTTTTAAGTGAAGATCCAGTTTCTATATAAGTCTTAGATAAAACAAGGGCTAGCCGCTCTCATGGCAGTTGAAAGTCTAGCATGGGGGCTATGAGATGCTATGAGCAACCACTACATAGGAGATGGGAGTGGCGCCATCTAATCTGCCCCAAGGACATTTCGAAATCAAAATGAATGAAATAGAACTTGCATCAACTGGCAAACTACCCAATTGGACATCAAGTCTATGCATGATCTTCGGGAAACCATTGCGACATCATTAGGAACAAATTATCATCTGAATTTGTAGATAAAACATGTTTTATTTGATGAATATCTTCTACACTAACATTGCATTTCTTGGGAAGTTAATTACCTCCCCTGACAGTGTGGAACTTTTCCAAACTTTCCAAGGTTCAAAGACATTATCCCTTATTTCCCGTTTATCCCCCGATGGCCGCCTCGCTGTTTCCGCTCCACCTGCGAAAAGCAGTGGGATTTCCTGGGTCTTTATTGATCCTTGACGGAAGAAGCCCTCACATGAACATGGGAACAGAATTATTGGCCCAAAAAGTTTGTCAAGCGTAAACAAATGCCTTGCTTTTTGTTGTGCCTTTTGAGGATGAGTGTTTTTGGGATCATGTTTTGGGACCATGTTAATCTTTGCCTTCCTTCTTGGATCTTCTTGGGGATTGTGTTTAGTGGATCACGTTCAACATAAATCACACCGATCAACACACAGGAAACAAAACGCCCAAAAAACCCTCACACATCTTAAAATCTCTACCGTAGTCAAGTTAAATGTTCTTGTTGAGCTCAATCGACCATGATACAACTTGGGGATGCTCCCCAAGTTGAGCCACCACTGGAATCCTTCAGAGGGACAACTTAAGCATCCCGTAAAACCATATGTTTATATAAACCCCCCCCAAAAAAAAAAACTATAAGGGGGTTCATCTCTCTTTTTTGGGACCCACCCCTTCACCAATCTTCACCTGGAATTTTTAACCGCGGCCTCGGCCTCAGATCCTCGTGGTAGTTCCAGAGGTTGCAACCTCGTCGTTTTTCTAAGCCATATATATATATATGTATGTATGTAGATACATATCTCAGTCAATATGATTCTTGATATTTCCGAAACTAAAGAAACAGAGACAAAATGGCCAAGTTGTGTAGTCTATACTTTCAAAGTGATGTCACCGGTTCCTGGCATAATTTGACCGGATATGTTCCACTCTTTGGTCTTAAAAATTAGCCTACACAAAGGTTATTTCAATCAACTTTTCCAGTTTGGGCAACAGGTGCCTTTGGGAACATACTGTAGCATGTGTAGTTTTCTATATACATGAATATTCTCCGCGTATGCATAATACTGAATATACACAATACCATACCAAGTATGCATAATTCTAAATGTACACATAATATATACATATAAAGTACATATCATCCCCCTTTGTTGATACATATCACCTGAATCCACCAGGTGCATCATCCAAACCTGCCGTTTGACACCAGACAGAACAGTTCGACGAAATTCCCCTTGATCTTTCATCGCTTCTTAAGGATATAACTTCCACCAAGGGCACGGTAGAACCCTGGAATAACATCTTGTGTTCAGTTTGAAATACAGCCCCTCAAGTGGGCTGGATTTCAGCCACAGTATCACGTTATGAATCATGGTACTTCTGAGTTCCCCCTCAGAACTACCCCTACCAAAAATGAGGGGTTACAAGGTGGTATCCACTATTACACCAGTTTTCCTGCTTTTAACGGAAAGTCCCTGTTAGGGGCCAAGATCATTTTTGCTTTCTCTTCTTTTCATACCTCCATGTTTCTGAAATGTTGGGCCATTGTGGGAAGATGAAAACCAAAATCCTTGGATGAAAAAAAGAAACCAACGTATCGTTTGAGGGGGGGAATGTGGCAATTTCCTTTCGTGCCCTCCAAAAAACAAACACACATGCCCTGCTGAGACTGCTCACATTTCAGATTGAGCCGCCGGTATGGACCAATTATCGACACCTCGGCAGATGTCCACCCCTGTGGATATCTCACCGTCGTGTTGTGTTGTGAAACTGCCCCCCTTTTAGTCATCCTGCATAAGTGGAAGAATCTCGCACACATATTAGGGGAAAAGTTACAGAATTCAAATCACTAAGGGTATAATTCGGTATAATCATCACTTATCTGGGAAAATTACTATAATAACTGAACCTGAATTAAGGCCCCTGTTTTTGGGAAGGATTCCCTTCCCTTCACCACATTTTGGGGTGACCTTCGGCGGGTTGGTCTTCAAAAACTTTGCCCAGTGGGATTTTTTTTCATCCCAAGATATCTGGATGTTTTCATCCAAAAATATGGAGCCAGCTTAATGAGGGAAAAAAAATTCACTGCGAAAAAAATGTCTCGAATTTTCTTCTGCTTGGTGAAATTGATGGGGAGCCACCGGCGAGCTACCCCCGAGTTTACCAACAGAACAACGGAAAATAAACAACATATCAATGGGAAAGGAAACTCATCTTCCCAACTGCGTTTGGATGGTTCCCGGGAGGGTATCTCCTTACTGGAGGATATGTTTGTCATGAGTAAAAACGGGGCCACGGTCTCAAAACTTGAGATTTCGATGTGGGATGTTTGCCTGGCAATAATTCATCCTGAAAGTACACTTATGCTCCAATGGGACCCTTCTGCAAGTGGGTTTTGGGTACCTAAGCACCATCTAACAGGGTATTTGGAGCACTAGGGGTAGGAACCAAAGGATTCTTTGTTGATCCCATAGTTTCTAGAAAGAGACCAATGTCTTCCCAGAAGAAGATCAACTTGGTGGTTGTTGTGCATTTTCTTTGCAGTAGGAGCTCTTTATTCACAAGCACATTCATATACAAACTTCCTAAAACTGACATGTCCGAAAACATGACCTCCCAAAATGAACAGCTCATCTTCCACTCCGTTGGCTTTACGGACAATAAGTATCACTGTATCACTTCTTGTGATTTTTTTCCACCTAGCTTTGAGAGGAGTGACTCTCTTTTGCTTGGCAACAATACAAGAACTTCAGAAACATTCAAAAGCAGCATCTGCTCTACGCAGCTGAAATTATCCAAAAAGAATCAAAAAGATGTTACCCATTCCAAAGCCTCTAACATCCATGAACATTTCATATCTAAAGCCTTCCTTCATCTGGACGCTCATTTCGATGAGATCATTTCCAAGTTTCCCGCACCTGTAGAGTTTGAAGATAGTCGGCTGGAGCTTAAAATCTTCAGCACTTCCTTTCCCCAAGCTGTTTGGCTTTGAAAGATATCCAGAGAGGTAGGGTTTTTTCCAGAGCATTTGTGCCATACTTCCACCCCTGGTTAAAATCAGTGATGCCGTGGTAGTTTCATCCAAAGCCCAGTAAAATCTTGTCTTGATACAGTTGATGGATCTTAATCGACAAAATCCTGCACCCAAACCCTGGATACTGTTGATGGGTGAAATCCTGCTAGCGAGTTGAGGTTGGTAGTTGATCTACCATTATTTACGACGGGTTGTAAAAATACATCCCTAGTGGTGATCGCCGGATTTCTTTCTGAAACATCAACAGTAGTGGTGTATTCACGATGACTCAATCGGTGGATGTTCTTCAGGTTTGGCCAGTTCTACCCACATGTAACCAGCAGAAAACAGGGGGTACCATAGGAAAGCTCCAGGAATACTTAAAGTGCAGGAAGTAGTGCAGGGTGAATTCTCTTCCAGAAGTGGTTTATATATACATCTTCCAGAAACCCTCGAGAAGGGTTAGTAACCCCACTGACATTATCTGTACCTACCAACCCCAACCTTGTAGGCTGAATCACCGACCTTTTAGGCTGAATCACCAAACCGTTGGTTGAACCGATGACATTGGTTTCTTGCTGGACTTACCTTGATATTGTCAATGGATTCATGAAAACACCTGTCTGTTTTGGTTGTGCACCGACACATCACTAGAATGAGAACCCCTCCATCAAACAGACAGGGGGTGTTGATTGATCCTGGCTTGACATGACTGAAAACGATACCCTCTTGGAAACTGACATATCCACCTGGGTAAAAGGAAAATCTTCACATCTGGAGGGTACTACCTTAAATTTTGCCGTCCCAAACTGATCATTTTGAACCATTGCCATGTAAACTTCCAAATATTCAGTCAAACTCAACGAGCGACTCTTCAAGAGTCTGACACTGGGAAAAAATATCATTGACCTTGAAATGAGCATCGCCCAAAACCCCTATGGTTTATTGTAATCCTTCTATAACTGGGTAGTAAAATCCTTTATATATAAACAGTAAATAACCAGGTTTTTGGTTACTACTCAAATGTCCAGTTCAATTTGTAGGACTTGATTCCCCCAATCCTAAAACTATCCACCGTGCCCGACCAAGCAAACCTCTTCTGTGAGCGCTTCCACTGAAGGATCCTGCAGCAAAGATAGAAGATTGAGTTGGTGCAAACCCCTGCCATGGCCGTTGGTTTAGTAGAAATGCCTTGTATGCCGTGCATATACTAACATATTTTGTTTTTATCTTAGACCGTAACACCACTTGAGAATTGGAGAGTGATCTTTGGACTACCCAGTGGGACAGCAATGTATCAAGCCTTCAATCAGAGATCCTCCAAAAAGTGAAGAACACTTTCTTGCCTCAGATCTATTGGTCCCATGTCCTGTCCTATATTTGGTAGATGCTAAACATATCCTTGCACAATCATATGGTCATCCCACCCTTCTCAAGGGAATTCCTAGTAGGTACATATATATATATATTTA